>JAAAKG020149238.1:0-31829 GCA_010014905.2 Druon quercuslanigerum
CAGCGACCCCGAAAACATAAGAGTACACTGGTCTCGCTTCTGGGACAGACCACTTTTTTTTTGTGGTGCTGTGTAATCATAACAACTTTTTGAATTTTCTTGAAAAATTGAAAATTCAAGTTTTGACAACATAAAAAAATAATGGAAAATCAAAAATTACATTCTTTCATGTAAAACCCTATGAACTCCCATCTAACACAACGCTACTGAAGGTTGGTGACCTTTTCAGCATAAAGCACCAACCAGCTATAACTCTCGGTTGAAACTAATCGCCCCCTCCCCATCATTAGTCGAAGTTACGTGGGTCTGTGTTGTAACTAGACGCTCCACCCTAGACGCTTCGAGAGACTCTTTTAGTGAATTATTAGAAGATGAAGCAATAAGGTACCACAATTGCAATGTAGAACTTGATGCGATAGAAAATTTAATTGAGAAAGTCTGGTTCACTGAGGTTTGGGATATAATTTAGATGTCAAAGAATAGAATGGCTGATGTGTAGGCAATACCTGTAACGTTCAAATCGTAAAAATAACATTCGAAATGAGCATTTTACTTGAACGAGTCAATGGAACTGCATTCAGAAAAAAATTAATAACAATTTTTCAATTCATAACTCCATCTAGTCTGAAAAGACACTAAGAATTTCTGTTATTCTCTTATGATAATACAGATTCCTTGAAAAATATACGCTACCGTCGGAAATTATGAGATCGATTGACTTAAGCACTACTAAAAATCACTGCTGGCTTTGAACCACAATAACTCATAGAAAAAAAGTGATACAGCATTAAAAAAAAAAAAACATTTGGAAAGCCTTTCTTTGGCTTAAATTAAAGAAAAAACTATGTTTTTTTTCAGGCTCTATGTCGTATAATTTTCATATTTTTGCCACAATTTTCCTAGTTCATGCTAAAAGTTGAAGCCAAGGTACAAAATTTTAGAAAATCTAGATTTTTTTTAAACTTATCACGTGCTCTATTCTCTTCAGCAGATCAAAATAAAATCTGTTTGACACGAACATACGTGGAATTTCATACACTTTCCAACTGTTTTTTTTTTTAATGCTCTATCATTTTTTTCCTCTGAGTTTTTGTGGTTCCAAGCCCAAGGAGCTTTAACAAAAGAAAATTCACTATCACTAAAATACTGTTGTCGATGCTTTGACCCTTAGTTTATAAAAGTCCGTGTACAAGTGTAGGGAATATATAGATACCGAGCGCGCAGCCCGAGATTATCGAGCGCGAAAACTAACATTCGCGGGAAGAAAATTCGTCTTTTTATATTAAAAATATTAATTTCTTATTCATTTTTGGTTAAGAGCTGATTTTTATAGTTTAATACTTAAGCCATTAGGTTATAAATTTATGTATTTTGTTGTAAATTGGTATTTTGTTGTAAAAAGAATAATCTTCTTAGTTACAAATTCAACTGTCTGGTTCAAAACTGATGTTTTTATTCGACAATTCGTCTCTTTTTAAAGAAACTTTATCTTTGTGGTTGAATATCGAATTTTCTAGTTGAAAAAACTATAACACTATTTGGTTAAAAAGCGTATGCATTTTATTAAAAATTCTTTTTTTAAAGCAAAAACTAATCTTCTTGGAAATTCTACATTTTAGATGAATTTTTTTTCTCTTTATTGACTGAATAATCTTTCTTTATTGAGAATTCAAGTATTTTATTTAAAATTTATCTTCTTTTTTTTATTTAAATTTTTTTATAAATGGGCATCGTTGCTAGGTTGTGATATATTTTTTGTTCTAAATTAATGTTTTTTAATTGAAAATTCATGACTTATTTTAAGGTTGAAATACTCTATCAATTTATGAGAAGCAGTAAGATTACCCCCTTCCCCCCTTCACCAACCGTCTCAAGTTATTTTTGAATGACCTCTAAATAAGCTTCCGAAAAAAATTTATTCAACAAAAATTCCGTTATATAGGAGATTTGAGGAGGGGCGCATCAATATATACCTAATCTAGCAAATATTTGGTACGTGGTTCGAAATGCAGGGCCTTTATAGGTTAAAAAGCTCCACATAAACAAAATGGTCGAAATTATTGGACTCCGTAAATTCTTCCAATCCATCGAGCTATAACCCTCGCTTCCTGATATAAATTTTTATAAATTATCAAAATAAGTACTTATCTTAAATTACAAGCGGGAGCCAGTTTAAGCTTTAATCACTTAATTATGCACATAAAATATCAAAACAAAACAAAAACAAGAAAAACCTACGGCAAACAAATAGAATTAAATTAAAGAAACGGAAAATTATAATGATTTAACAGTGATTTGGAATCAAATCAATCCTTTCTTTGACCGACAATATTTATGAATTTTAAATTATAGATTTTTCTTCATTTCTTATGGTCTACATAAATTAAACTAAAATTGAGCTTAAAAACATTTTTTTGAATTTAGAGTTTGTTTTATTGAAAACTCCTTTTCTCAATCCTTGACGTTTCGGTGCAATGCGTGCTTTTTTCAAAGGATTTTAGCCTGAATAATCATATTTTTACAATTAGTAATATTAAAAAGGACAATCATGATGAGTAATTTCGTAACATTATTTTCATTTTTTACCTGAGTTATAGAAGTTATTCCAACAAAAAATTATTTTCGAGGAGCAAAAAGCAAAAGGCATCAAAATAAAATCAAGAACGATGTCATTTAGAAATTTTCGAGTCAAAATTTTTTTTTCCTTTCATCTATTTTAAGACGATGATAATGTTATTTGAAAGCCTCAAAAAATTAAAGGAAACTTTAATCAATTAAGAGCTACACTTTTAAACTAAAAAAGAAACTGAAGAAATTGAAACTAGTGATGAGGAAGCGCTAAAATAAGTTTAAATTAAAAGTTAGAAATATTGTAACCAAAAGGATGACATTATTTTATAATACTATGATAAATGTTATAAATATTTAGAATTTCCTACTGTAACTCAAATGAAATCTTTGGAAGTTTGTTCATAAAAATAGACCTAATAATGCGTCGTCAATGCCTCATTTTTTCTGCAGATTTTCTGTATTAAAATTCCTAACTTCACAATCTCTTTTGTGTTCACCAATTCTGGTTTTTAATCACGAGCCAGTTTCACCTATGTAAGCTTTATTACAACATTCGCATTTAATTATATAAATAACACCAGATAAATTCAAACGGAATCATTATCTTTTTACTTTATTAAGTAATTATTTAAAGTGATTTTAAAATAAACGTTGATATTACAATTTTTAAGTGAATTCCTTCACCGTTTAGATAAACCATGAATAGATGGTAAGGTAAGATTTAAATAAAATATATTTATGTATCACTTAATTTTTTTTTTTAGTTTTATTATTTTTATTGTAAATATCATGAATTCTTTCTACTAGTATAAAAATGACGAGAAATAACGATACCAGATAGTCATTATGTAGTAAAGTGTTGCTTTTAATTGATTTAAATTCTTTCTTCTAAATTGTATATGACTTAATTTAACACAAATATCTAATAAACCTTTTATTAAACAAATTTTTTAACAAAATACACTACGGTTGAAAATTATAAGATCAATTGACGCAAGCACTATTAAAAATCACTGCTGGCCTTGAACCACAAAAACTCAGCCAAAAAGATGATAGAGTATTAAAAAAAACAGTTGGAAAGGCTATTAAATTCCACGTCTATTACTATCAAACAGATTTTCTTTTAATCTGCTGAAGAGAATAGAGCACGTGATAAGTTTAAAAATAAGTTCTAGATTTTATAAGCTTTTGTACCTCGACTTCAACTCTTAGCAAGATCTGGAAAAATTGTTGCAAAAATCTGAAAATTATAAGACTTAGAGCCTGAAATTTTATCTTTAATTGAATCCAAAGAAACTTAAAAAATCTTTATCGGTTCCCGAGATACGATTAAAAATGTTCAATCGTATCTGAGATGAGTTTTAGTCGACGATCACGTTTCTCGGCCGGTCTGCTGCTCGCCTCCTTCGTTGAGGCAAGACCGAATAGGCCACGCACAAAGATGGTGCTTGATTGGGGCTCTCTTATACTTTTGATTCTGCTCATCAGTAATTTTTATTACAAATTATTGTTAATGTTAAAAAAATATTCAAATAGTTTTTTTTATTTCTTAAACTCTTATCAACTGAAATATTAATAATAATGTAGATATAGTATTACGAGAGTAAACTATTTTTCAAACGAATTAGGCTGCTGTCATTGATGCGAAAGGTAAATTGATGCTTTGAGGAGTCCCACGTCTAAAAAGTTGCTTTCTTGAATTGAATAAGAATATTATATTATATGAGTTAGATCTTTAAACCCTTTGGACTGTATTTGATATAAAAAATTTATTTTAATTTTTGATATAACTTTTATTCGTTTTTGTTTCTAAATGAGGAGTTGCTAATCTCGTTACTGAATAAGTTTAGTTTTGTTTTAGTTTAGTTTAGTTAGTGTTATTCATATAAATATTATTTAGAATTTAGCTGCTTAATTCCTTTTAAAAATAGTTTACTCTCGTAACAATATATCTACATTATTATTAATATTCTAGTTGATAAAAATTTTAAGAAATAAAAAAAAATGTTCATTATTTTTTTATTCTTTAATATGGGGATAATTCTGAATTGAAATATTTGCAAATAATTAAAAAAACAATGAATATATTAAAAAATTTACAATAATTTGAAATAAAAATTACTGATGAGTAGAATCAAAAGGATAAGAGAGTCCTAATCAAGCAACACCTCTGTGCGTGGTCTATTCGGTCCTGCCTCAACGAAGGAGGCGAGCAGCAGACCGGCCGAAGAACCGTGATCGTCGACTAAAACTCAACTCAGATACGATTGAAGATTTTTAATCGTATCTCAGGAACCAATGCAGACATTTTAAGTTTATTTAGCTTAAATTAAAGATAAAATTTAAGGCTTTATGTCGTATAATTTTCATATTTTTGCCATAATTTTCCTAGGTCAAGCTAAAAGTTGAAGGCAAGGTACAAAATTTTAGAAAATCTAGAATTTTTTTTAAACTTTTCACGTGCTGTATTCTTTTCAGTAGATCAAAAAAATCTGTTTTACATTACTAGACGTGGAATTTCATAGACTTTCCAACTGTTTTTTTCCATTCTCTATCATTTTTTTTGCTGAGTTATCGTGGGTCAAAGCCAGCAATGATTTTTAATAGTGCTTGCGTCAATCGATCTCATACTTTTCGACAATAGTGTAGTTTCGAATGGTTTTTTACATAATTTAATTTTAAATACTCACAATTAAACACTCGACAATATTAAAAATGTATAAATAAAAATGCTTGGTAATTTTGGAGATCTAAACCTCAGTGTTCAACTCTACATCTTCCAAATTGAAGAAATTTTTATTGTGTATTATCAGAATTGAAACTGTTTTAATAGTGCAACTTGCATAATTGTGAACGTTTTGTTTGAAAAATTAAAAACTTTCAATTTTAAAGATTTCTAACCTAAAATTCTCAGATTTCAATGTTTTTTAAAATAATAAGTCAATCAGTTTTCAGTTTTCCTGCTAAATACGTCGAAAACAATTTTGTCATCCCACTTAACGAAAGAAAAATATAAAAATTTATTAGCAAAGCCATTACCATCACATTATTTTCCTTTACACAAACATTTTTCTTACACAAGCAACTCGCTCATTATTTAATTTTTCGATGATCAAAATTACAAAATAAAGCCATGTTTAAGCACCACCTCTGTGCGTGGCAGCTATTAGAATTTCGTTTCTTTTTATTTTTATCAAGATATGTTTTAAATTAACTTTTTCTTCAATGAAATCTAAAGTAGGATCTAATGGGATACTATCGAATATGGAAAAAACATCTGAAGAAAATATTTAATGAGTTTCTGGTACATTAATATTTTTTAAACAATCTTTAAGTTCCCAATTATTTTTGACAAACGAAATAATGATAATAGAAACTAGCTTTAAAATATTTAAAATATACTTCGATAAATTTTAACCGGGAAAACCGACAGTAAAAAACAATTAATCGCCAACTTAATTTAGGTTTGTGAATTTAAGAGAGAGCATAAGCTTTTGCTATCACACCATTTTGAAATCTAAACTAAATTTAATATTCAAACAAAATATCATTCAATATCATTCAAATATCATTCAAAGATTAAATCGGGTTTTCAATTACTTAAAATATCGATCATATGTGAATGGCTCCATGAATAAGTTTTTTGATTCACAAGAGTTCAATCTCTGAAATTTAAAATACTCAGCACGAGTTGATTGTATTAATAACATATTAGAAATATTCTATAGATAATTTGAATTGTCTGGTGTTTTTTGGCTCAATTTTATTTTAATTTATGTAGACTCAGAAAGTACATAAATAAAATAGAAAAAGAGGCAAAATAAATATACAAAAATTATTCTCCAAAGTCAAAATATATTAAACTCGAATTTATGTAATTATTGTATTTCTGAAAATTATTAGCTTGCGACTGAGACTGAAAATGCAAATGAAAACCAATCAAGATTCCCAGTTTCATATTTTTAAATTTAAATTAGTTTGTTTTTAAATAATGAATGAGAATAGTCTATTCTTTCTTTAATTGAATCAATTTCATTAAAGTAGGAATCGCATAAATTGTCGCTGGATCAGGACTTATTCAAATATTCCTAATTAAGTCATGCTTTCTAATTAATATCGACTTGCTTAAAAATGAATCCAGGTTACTTTTCTCTGAGCATAATAGAAGCAATTTAAATTATTTTCATGTAAATAAGGAAGAAACTTTCAAAGATTCATCAAGCTGGATGCTTAATTAATGCGCTCTCATTTAGACTTCCAGGTTCACGCAGATAGTTTGTATCTTACCTCGCACAAAACAGAACTGTTCTAGAATTCATTATCTGTATGTTTATAGTGTAATTTCTTAAAAAAATAAATGTTGCATACATTCATATAAAAAAATAATACGTGTGGGGCCATTAAAAAATACGTCAAATTGTCAAGGGGGGGGGGGACTTCACGATTTGTGTCAAAAAAAGTCTAAAATGATCTGCTTAAAACAATTTTTACTATAAAAATATATTTTTCTAAGAATATAAATAACTGTTTAATTAAACGTATTATTATTATTAAAGGTTAATCAACTCGTCTCGAGCCAAAAAATCGTGTATCGATAAATCGGTTAATGAAGCTTTGGAAAATAATTTTATCACAAAAAATCGGATTTCAAAATAAATAAGGTGCTACAAAGAATTTAATGACTATCTAACAAAAATCAGTTTTTTTGGTCAGTTTTAAGATATTAAACAATTCTTTAAAACAATTTGTTTTGACATTTTTCAATTTAGGAACCTTTACTTAAATTAATTCAAAAAATTTCGAAATTCTTACCATTATAATGCTTCCTCTGAGAGGAATCAAAATTAGTGATTTAATTTTGAATGTTAAGCAACTGAATACAGACTTTTTTAAACTTTTTCTTTTTCCCTTGTTTTCAAGAAGCTACCCTCTTTTATGATTTAATATTTAAATTTAAAACTGTTATTGTTAAATGTAAAACTAGTTTGTAAACAATTAATGTAATTGATAAAAGATTGAACTATTTTTTTCAATTGTTCTGTCTGGATGGAAAAATTTAACTATTTTTCTAATATTTTGTTTTTCTGATATTGTTAAAAATAAATTTTAAAATGCACATTTAATTATTCCATTTCTTGTGAAAATTTGATTTTTAAATTCACGCTTTTGGACTTAAAAATGCTATTTTTTTAACTCAACTGTATGGTTCCAAATTACCTTTTGGGTTGTAAATTAACTTTTGGGTTGGAAATTAACTTTGGGTTGCAAGTGAACTTTTTTGGTGAAAAAATATTTTATTTTTGAGATGAAAATTTAACTATCTACATGAGAAGTTGCGTTTTTGTTTGGAAAATCCTACAATTTGTGGGCTATTTTTCCCCTTTTGACTGAGAAACCTTACCTTGTCTGGCAATAATCTTTCTTGATCAAGAATTCAACATTTTTATTTTGAAATTCATAAAATTTGTAAGAAAATGAAGTTTAAAAAAGAAAGTAGGAAAAATGAAGTGTTTTGTTTTAAATGCAGCTTTTTGGTTGGAAATTAATTTTATTTAAAAAAAACTTTCTTGAAGACTTGTCTTTTTGCAATAAAATTTTTTTTCATTAAAGTTTCATCCTGTTTGGTAGAAAAGTTGTTGGTTAAAATTCTACTGTTTTATAAAAAATTTGTACTTTCGACTTAAAATTTCAATTATTTTAATCTAAATGCGAGTACCCGAAATTCATATTCTGTAGAGTAAGTACGATGGCAAGATGTATGTCTAACCGAGCAGTGAAGGCAAGATAGGGTTACTGTCCGTATAGTCAAGGCACGATAGAGGTCTCTCCAGCCAATAAAAGAAAGATATGGGTTCTTCTCGCCTGAATGAAGGCAAGATGGAGGTGCTAACCGGTCATTGATGGCAAGATATAGGCCTATCCAACCAGTGAAACCAAGATCGGGTACTGTTTGGTGAGTCAAGGCAAGCTAGAAGTCTATCCAGCCAGTGATTAAGGCTAGATAAAGGAATATTCCGGTCATTCAAGGAAGATAGAGGATGATCAAGCCAGTAATTGCAAGACAGGAGTACTGCCCGTCTATTCAAGGTAAAGATCTATACAGACACTCAAGAGAAGATAGAAGTACTGTTCGTTCAATCCATGCAAGATAGAGGTCTATCCGTCCAGTGAAGGCAATTTAGGGGTATACTGTCCGGCTAGTCAAGGCATGATAAAGGTCTATCCAGCCAGTGAATGCAAGGTAGGGATACTGTCCCGTCAGTTCATTCAAGATAGACTTTTCTTTATGAAGCGAAGGCAAAATAGGGAAACTCGCGGTCGTTCGAGATAAGACAGAGGTCTCTTCAGCCAGTGAAGGAAAGTTAGGGGAAATTTACTGCCATTCAAGGCATGGTAAAGTTCTAACCAGCCAATAAAAGCAAGATATGGGTTCTACCCGCCTGAACGAAGGCAAAATAGAGGTCTATCCAGCCAGTGCTTAGGGCAAGATAGCGGAAATTTCCGGTCATTCAAGGTAAGATAGTGGGGTACTGCTCGGTCAATAAATGCATGATAAGGTTCTATCCAGTCATCAAAGACAAGATAGGGGCACTGCCCGTTCAGTCAAGGCAAGATAGAAAAATGTCCAGCCAGTGAAGGCAAGGTGTGGGTACCGTCTGGCCAATCGAGACATGGAAGGGGCACTATCCGACATTTAAGGCAAGATAGGGGTACCGTCCGGCTAGTCAAGGCAAAATAAAGGTTATTCAGCGTGTCAAAGCAAGCTAGAGTTACTATCTCGTTCAATATGGAAGAATAAAATGAAAATAAATATTTTCACTGATGAGACGAAAGTATCGATAAATTAAATCGAAATGGAGTGTGGGTAGGTTTATTTTTTTTTGTTTCTATAAATTCCGTCCTCTCGGTGAATTTAAGTCCTGAGTAATCTCGAGCAATGGGAATAGAGATCGACTCGATAGACTTCACTTTAATCTACCGTTGGCGATTAATCGCCACTGCAGCATGTACCCATTTCACCATCCAACTCTTCTGTATCGGCAGGACGCTTAGATTTATCTATGGCTATATATATGTATATATTTTAAAATCTCTTCGTATTTAAAAAAAATCCTTGAGCAATGCTTTCCTTAAATGATCGGTTTTCGATGGTCCTCGATACGATTGAGACGAGGATTTTTATTAAACCGACTTGGAGACTTTGCTCAAGATTAGATTCGGTGGAGCTACATCTACTGTCGTTCTATCGACGAAACGCTCTTTTCTCTCATTTCGAAGAGGTGGTGAAATAGTTCGATTTTTTCTTCAGAACAATTCCTTTTAAATGATTTCGCTTTAGAGCTCGAAATGTCTATTGAGTTTCTGAAAAATACTTCCATGACAATGATATTTTTATTAACAATTTACTCGAAATGTCTGTACGATTTTGCAAAGTTGCTATAAATAATGACTTTTTTACACCTTGTTAATACCTAAACATGTAAAAATATTAAAATTAATAACTGTTTTTTTTTCAATTATGAAAGTAACTTTTTTAAAGGATAAGTAATTTAGAATTTTTCGAAAGCCTTGCCAAATAATATGACCAGATATTCTTAAATATATTGTAATAATTGAATAACTAAATAAATAAACAACACTGGAAACATAATTATTTCATGAATTTATTTCTAAAGTCCATGAATTTGAACAATAATTACAAAAAATTCTTATTTTTCAGAATATGCTTAAATCCAGTGCATATTCAACATAATAATATTTTGACTAAAATATATTTTTGATGTGAGTATAAACCCTGAAAATAATGAAAATAAGGAGATTTTTGATAACAAAATATACATATATTTTTTAATTAAGTTCGTATGAATAACATATTGAATTTAATTTAAAATGTTTCAAAATCCGAATGTTTGAAAGAAAGTAATTTTTTTTATCAATATAGAAAAATCTTAACAAAATAGATAAATTTTGTACTGGAAAACATAAATTGTTTCAGAAAAATGTAATCATTTTACAACCAAGCAATGATATTTTAAATAAAATAATATCTTCTTGGTCAAATAGTTTAATTTTAAAATTGAATATTTAAATTCTCAGGTAAAAAAATTAATTTCAAAGAGAAGAATTTTAAAATAAAGTAATGGAATATTGAACTGAATTCGTTACATTTTTAACAAAAAAATAGCTATTGACTGTAAAAACAGGAATTTGGAAGTGAAGCAGTCCACTTTTTAGATAAAAAAAATTTGATTTCCAAACAAAAACCTAACGCATTTTCAATAATATAGTCTAACTTTTACCAAAATATTTGAATTTTTAACCAAATAGATACATTTTTAGAAATTAAATATTAAACACATGAGTTTTCAAACAACAAAAAATAATTTTCTTCCAGAAAAACAAATTTTCCAGACAATTTATGGAATTTTAACCAACAACCATGTCAATTTTTCACAAAGGAGTTTAAATATAAACTAGAAAAAATTAATTCTCAACGAAAAATGTAATATTTGATATTTCGAGAAAAAAATTAATTAAAAATATTAATTAAATTAAAAAATGGATAAATATTTAACAAAATAAAATAGATCATTTTTAAATGAAATCTTTAATTTTTTGTATCGGTCTATTCTGTCCGCATCAGCAACTAAAATAAACCAATGAAATAATTTAATTTTAAACTGAAAAGATAAATTTTTCAGCAAGAAGATTAATATTCTAAAAAAGGGCGAGTTTTTAACAAAATAAATGACATTGCAAATTAGAAATGGTGCATTTTAAACGAAAAATTAAATAGTTCTTTTTTCAGTTGAACAAATTAGTTTGCAATCAAAAGAAAAATAAAGTTTTGACAAGATTATTTAATTTTCTACCGAAAAGAACAATTATTCAAAAAATTGTTAAAATTTTAATTCAGAAAAGAAACATTTTTCACGAAAGAATTAATAATTAAGTTTTTAGGTAAAGAAAGTCATTTTCACTCAAACATATGAATTTTTTACATTTTTTTACATTTTTTACATTTTTTACAATTTTTATAAAATATTATGAAAAATTCGAGTCTTTTAAAAAGATTTTTAAGACTATTAGAAGATACGAAGGAATCAAAAAATATTTGGTAAATGTTCTAAAATGCTTCCCAGTTTTCGAATATTTATAATCTATTTGAAACATCTTAAATTACTGACAATACTTTCAACTGACTCAAATTTTTTTTTAAATTTTTTAATATAATTTTAAATTTAAAATAATTACCTCATAATCTTTTAAATTTCCCCAGAAATTAAAAAAAAATCATTCCCTTGAAAACTTTCGAAATTATTTTATAACCTCGAAAGTTTAGTTTCAAAATCTTTAAACATCTACATTCCTAAAAATCTTGTAAATTTTAGAATTCATTTTTAATCTTGAATTCTGCTTTACATTTATTGAATATGCTCCATTTTTATTTTTTTCTATTTATTAAACTTCCAAATTGAAACATTTTGATTAAAAATCTTCAAAATTCTTTTTCCGAATGGTAGGAAATCGTATGTTCAAAAACCTTTTTTATTTTTTTCTTAAACTTCATTTTTCAAAATAAAAATTATTTAAAATTTCCACATGAACATAAAGAAAATTCTTTTTTTCATTTTGTCAGACCCTCTTAACCTTCTAATTTTTAAAATTTATTGAAATTTTTCCTACAAAATTAAAAAAAATTCCCTAAAATCTTTTAGATTCTTCTTTGAAAATTTTAAAAATCTCTTAAAATGTTGTTAAATAATCTCTTAAAATTAATTTTTTGAAATAAAAAATTATTCTTTCAAGGTACCTAAAAAAATGTCATTTATTTTCGTGAAACTTAACAAAATTCTTAAAAAATCTTTACAGCATTTAATTATTTTGAGACTTTTTAAAACTTCCTAATATCTCTTAAACCTACTCAATTTTTTCTATAAAATTATATAATATGGCAAACTTTAGGAAAGAATTCAAGATTTTATGTAATTTCTTTTTTAATTTTCGCTTTAAATTCTTTACAAAATAATAATTAAAAAATTTTCCATGAATCTTAAGAACTTTTTTTCATTTTCTTGACACACTACCAAAATTCAGTTGACCCAACAAATTTATAATTCCTGAAAAACTAAACCTTTACAAATCTTGCATTATTATTCAAAAGTTTTTACCTTTCTAATTCGGGATCTTCAAGTTCTGTGAGATCAATTTTATAACCTGCTTTGATTTGGCACAATTAATTTAATTAATTTACAAAAAGACCGATTTTTCAACAAAATAAACGAATTTTCAAATTAAAAATGATACATTTTAAACGAAAAATTAAATACTTCTTTTTCAGTTGAAGAAATTAGTTTTCAACAAAAAGAAAAATGAATTTTTAAAAAGATTTTTAAATTGTCACTCTAAAAGGTAAATTTTAAACTGAAAAGATTAAGTTTTTACGAAAACGACGAATTTTGAAAAAAATACAGTACATATCATCTAAGTAGTATAACCTTCAATTACAAAATATAAATAATTAACCAGGGATGTGAATTTTTGACGATAATGATAAAATACTTAATAGGATTGGTTACATTTTTAGTTATAAAGCTTTATCTTTAACAACAACAAAATTAATTAAAAAAAAAACTAATTGTCAGCTTAAAAAAAGAATGTTATATTAGATATTATAACCAACCAATATTTTACTATTAACTCAAGAGCAGATGAATACAATTAAAACCAAAGAATTTTTTAAAACAGTTATATCTATAAATAAAAAAAATTTTTCACTCAAGAAAAAAAGGAATTTTTAATGTCATTATGGAATTTTCTAAAAGAAAACTTCGGTGCAAAAACACATGAATTTTCAGCCAAATTAAAATTAAAATTCGGTCCGTATTAGTAAAAAGAACTCAACCAGCAAAAAAAATTTAACAAAACAGTTCAATTTTCCACCGACAAGAAGAATTAATCAAAAAATAGATAAAATTTAAATTCAAAAAAGAAACATTTTTGAGGAAAGATTTAATAGTAAAGTTTTTTGGTAAAGAAAGTCATGTTCAATCAAACGGATAATTTTTTTACGAAAATGATGGAATATTGAACTGGATTTGTTACATTTCTAGTAAAAAATATTAATTCATAGAAAAAAACATGTTGATTTTATAAGAACTAAAATGATTTTTAACCAAACAGTTTAATTTTCAAATAAAAAGGAAAACTTAAAGTTAAAAAAATTAATTTTTCACCATAAAGATCAAATTTTTCAGGTATATAAAAATACGCTGTCGATTTTGAAATTTCCTCGTTTCCCTTACAATTTATGTGTCAGTCTATTTATTGCATCTCAGCAAAAAAAAACAACAGGAAGAAAAAAGAAACAAATTTTCAACAAAGTATTTAATTTTCTTACTTAAAGTTTCACTTAACCCATTAAGTCCTGACTGGACACATTTTTAAGATTTTTTTCAACGGATCTATTAACCATGAAATAGGTTATAGAAAAAATCGAGAATACTTATTTCCGACGTAAACTTATATGAGCTTTCAATTTCTGCAGTAAGAATTAAAAAAAAGGAAATTTAAAAAGTTATATTTATTTGTTTAACAAAAAATTCGAATTTCCAAATAAAAAATTTTTTATTTGTAATTTTTTTGATTCTTGCATTAAAAATGTCCATGCACTCTAAACTTCAAAATCTAGTGGCTGGTTTTTTGAAGTTAAACATGGCGGCATCCAATATGGCGGCTTAAATAAAAATTTTTGAGATTTTTACGGTACTTTTTCCTGTACTAACAACTTTTGTTCAATTTTGATAAGAATAAGTGTAAGATGGTTTTTTGGGTCGATGATTAAGAATCTGATACCACACTTTAAAAAATTCAAGATGGCAAATCCAATATGGTTGACACAAATTTCAAAAAATGGTTCAATTTTCATGAAAATTCGTATAGGGTTTTTTGGGTCGCTGATTATGAATCTGCCATCAGATTGTTAAAATTCAAGATGGCGGATCTAATAGGACTGCCCAAAATGTCGGGAATTTTTCAATTTTCATAAAAATTTGTGTGAAGGGGTTTTTTGGATTGCTCATTATGAATCTGTTATTACATTTTAAAAATTCAAGATGGTGAAAGTCGGGCAACGGCATATAGTATATGGTGGCTAAGAAACGAGACCCATAACCTTTCAATTCATATTTTCATGAAAATTGAACAATTTTTGAAATTTTTCGCAGCTATATTAGATCCACCATCTTGAATTTTAAAAATCTGATAACAGATTCGTAATCAGCAACCCGTAAAACCCTCTCATACGAATTTTTATAAAAATTGAATATTTTCTTGAAATTTTTGGCTGCGATATTGAATCCGCCATATTGAATTTTAAAAATATTGTATCAGATTCGTAATCAGAGACGCAAAAGAAAATCCCTATATAAATTTTCATGAAAATTGAACCATTTTTTGAAATTTTTGGCAACCATATTGGATCCGCCATCGTGAATTTTGAAAATCTGATAGTAGATTCTCAATCAGCCACCTAAAAATCATCTTGCAGTAATTTTTATCAAAATTGAAAAAAATGTTAGTGCAGGAAAAAGTACCGTAAAAATAAAAAAAATTTGAAATTTAAGTCGCTATATTGGATGCTGCCATGTTTAATTTGAAAAGATCTACCACTACATTTTGAAGGTCAGAGTTTATGGATACTTCGATTGCAAAAATAATAAAAATCTACGGATGATTTCGATCCGAAAATTACAAAGTAAAAATATTTTGTATTCGAAAATTCGTGTTTTTTTAAAATAAACAAATTTTCTTTTTTTTTTAAATTCTAACTGCAGATATTAAAAACTCAGACAATTTTACTTTGGAAATAAGTATTCTTAATTTTTTCTATGACCAATTTCATAGTTAATAGAGCTGTTCAAAAAATTCTTTGTTCAAAATTCTTGTTCAAAATTCTCAAAAAAGTCAGGTTGAAAAAAATTTTAAGAAAATAGTTAAACTTTTAACTGAACGAAGAACTTACTACTAAATATTTCGAACAGAAAATTTGTTACTTTAACCTTAAAAACAGCTAAATTTAAGACAACAAATTCTAACCAAAGTGTTGAATTGTTAAACATAAAGATGAATTTACGACCAAAAAGTTAAATTTTCAAGTAAAAAAAAAATTTTAATTTAAAAAAATGAATTTCCAACCATAAAGAATAAATTTACAACAAATTATTTAAATCGCTAATATTTTCTGGTTTTTCCAACTTTATGAAAATAAAAAATTCCTGGTTGTCCAGTTAAATAGACACCCTGCAATGCAACAGTGGATGATGTCGATTCTTGCATTATATTTGGGAAATATTAAGTATCATTAATAATTAATATTACAGAACATTCAATTATCTTAATAAATAATTAATTATTCTTTCAATGTTGATGGAATCCTTTATTGTTTTTATTAGTCAAACTGGAGTTATACATTTATCATTGAGTTACAAGATAGATACTATTTACTCGCCCTAGCAAGCTGCGATTGATGATACTCTCTATGCATTTTGCATACATGTATTTGGTCACGGATGCTTTGAAATTGTATGCATTTCCCGAATTGTAATTGCTCTCAACGCTCGAAACTTCCTGATAAATTGGACAAACTGTTCAAATCTATTATACTCGGAATAGACAAATTCTCACGGCAAGCAAATCGTAAACGAAAATTTTGTTTGATTATTCAAAACAATTTTTACGATCCAAATCAATCATTCAAATGAGGGAAAATTAATTAATACATAAAGGAAATAATTTGCAACTTTGTACATTTCTGCATTTTCAAACTAAAGTTTTAGGCAGAAACCGTTTTTAAACTTTCCTGAACCGAAACAGAAATTTCAGCAACAGTAACTTCATAAGGCTTTGGTCACTTTTTTCAGAAAATTCTGTTTTGATTTAGTTATTTTCAGTTACTGTAAATAAAAATGTTAAGAGATCCGAAAACTTTTACGGTTTATTAATTTGAGTATAAAGTTTTTAGGGGAATGTAGAAAATGTTTGGACGGTTTTTGATTTTTGCCCATCAATTTTTCTTATGCTGATACTTTCTATCTTTAATTGTACCTAACTGAACAGAGATTTGCTGCGTCGTTATAATTAAAAAAAGAACTTTTGCAGTACATTGACGCCCATGAACACAACCACCATGTTTTTACGCTTTCAAACGCAGTCGAGAAGCGAGTTGTGCGCAGTTAGCAACTGCGCACTTCTTTCGGTCACAATATTTTATATTTTAATAATCATTTAGGAATTTTAAGAATTTTTTTACTAATTTTCAGATCACGATTTTGAATGCGAATAAGCATTAGTAAAGTTGCTAAAAAAATTACTGAATTTCGTTTCCAGCAACCTAATTTCGTATATTAAATTTACTTTGGTTTTTGGCAATAATTACCCACCGACTTTTGCTTTCAACAAACTGAATTTGTTGAAGAAGGAGTTCGTAAAGTTTGACAATTTCATGAATCTTCTTACTGCATCGTTATAATTTAAAAAAAAAACTTTTGCAGTACATTGACGCCCATGAACACAACCACCATGTTTTTTCGCTTTCAAACGCAGTCGAGAAGCGAGTTGTGCGCAGTTAGCAACTGCGCACTTCTTTCGGTCACGATATTTTATATTTCAATAATCATTTAGGAATTTTAAGAATTTTTTACTAATTTTCAGATAACGATTATAAATGCGAATAAATAGTAGTTATTTCACTAAAAAATTACAGAATTTCGTTTCCAGCAACCTAATTTCGTATATTAAATTTACTTTGGTTTTTGGCAATAAATACCCACCGACTTTTGCTTTCAACAAACTGAATTTGTTGAAGAAGGAGTTCGTAAAGTTTGACAATTTCATGAATCTTCTTACTGCATCGTTATAATTTTAAAAAAAAACTTTTGCAGTACATTGACGCCCATGAACACAACCACCATATTTTTTCGCTTTTAAACGCAGTCGAGAAGCGAGTTGTGCGCAGTTAGCAACTGTGCACTTCTTTCGGTCACAATATTTTATATTTCTATAATCATTTAGGAATTTTAAGAATTTTTTTACTAATTTTCAGATAACGATTATAAATGCGAATAAATAGTAGTTATTTCACTAAAAAATTACAGAATTTCGTTTCCAGCAACCTAATTTCGTAAATTAAATTTACTTTGGTTGTTGGCAATAAATACCCACCGACTTTTGCTTTCAACAAACTGAATTTGTTGAAGAAGGAGTTTGTAAAGTTTGACAATTTCATGAATCTTCTTACTGCATCGTTATAATTAAAAAAAAAAAACTTTTGCAGTACATTGACGCCCATGAACACAAACACCATGTTTTTTCGCTTTCAAACGCAGTCGAGAAGCGAGTTGTGCGCAGTTAGCAACTGTGCACTTCTTTCGGTCACAATATTTTATATTTCTATAATCATTTAGGAATTTTAAGAATTTTTTTACTAATTTTCAGATAACGATTATAAATGCGAATAAATATTAGTTATTTCACTAAAAAATTACAGAATTTCGTTTCCAGCAACCTAATTTCGTAAATTAAATTTACTTTCGTTTTTGGCAATAAATACCCACCAACTTTTTTCCCAACAAACTGAATTTGTTGAAGAAGGAATTCGTAAAGTTTGGCAATTTCATAAATCTTCTCAATTTCTGGTTCAGGCAAATCACTTTATGGATTCAAGAATTTCTTTGACGATCCGCCTAAGGCTTGGTATTATTAAAAATTCCAGAGATCTGCCAATAATGTATCGATTCCTTGAAGAATTCTTAGAATTTCAAGGGTGTTTTTTATGAAAATTATTAACAATTGATTTATTATTTTAATTGGTTTTTCGAAAAATTTAGGGTTTATTCAATTAGAAATTAATTGTTGCTTAATACCATAAATTGCTAAAGGACCGTCCATAAACGTCTTGACCAATTTTGAGCTGGCTAGTTTTGACCTCCTCCCTAAAAAAAATAACGCAGTCCAAAATTCTCTCAAAAGAGGGAAAGAATATGAGAATAAATTTGATCAAATAAAATTAATGTGAATACCATATTAAATTCAATATAAAACACTTTAAATGTCTAGGTTTTAAAGTCCACAAATATCGCATAAAAAAAAAAGATTCAGCCAGAGAAGATTTCCTACGAAAGGAAATAAATTTCTAATTCGAAAAGATAATTTTCCAAAAATAAAAATTAATTTCTATCTTAGCTTTAAAAATCCAATATTTAAAGTATCAATAAAAAAAGAAAAGAATTTTTAACAATAAACAATAAAGATTGCATTCCCACCATAAAAGATAATTTTTAGTATCAGAAGACGAATTTTTAACAAAAAATTTTAATTTTCGACTAAAACAATAACTTCATCAAAACAGTTTAATTTTCATCCTACAAAAATTTCAAACTTTAAAAAAAAGATTAAAATTTAACGAAAAGTTTAATTTTCAAATTGAAAAGACAAATTTTTTAGAATGCAGTTTCATTTTTAATCCGAAAAGTTAAATTGTCGAGAGTTGAATGAAAAGAAACATTTATAAAAAAATTTAAATCCTAGACAAAATAAATGAATTTTCAATAAAAAAAAATGAACTTTGAACCAAATAGTTGAGTTTTTAATTAAAAAATATATTTTTTACACCAAAAATATAATCCTCACATTGTTAGGTAAACAAGTTAATTGCCAAAAAAAAGTAAAAAATAGTTTAATCCACAACCAAATACAGAAATTTCCAATAAAGGACGATGCATTTAAAATTAAATGGATTAATTTTTTTCGCCAAAAAGGATGAATTTTACCCTTATGATTTTTTTACCGCAAAATTTGATTTCTCAACAAAAAATTTAATTTTTTGTCAAATAGTTAAATTCATAACTAAATAGTTTCAGGTTCAACCAAAATTATGAATTTTTAACAACAAAGTTAAGTTTCACCCAAATAAGTTGCTTTTCTGACTCAATTTCTGAATTTTAATCAAAACAAAACATTCTTTTTTAAAAAACAGTTCAATTTTCAACCCAAAAACAAATTTTTGTATTACTTTAAATTACAATTATTAGTTAGTTGAATAAATAACGAAATCAGATACACATTTTTCGTTCCATTATTTTTTTATTTAATTCAAACAATTTTTCTGGAAGTAAATCAAAGGAAGGGTGGAAATATTCAAAAAAATTTTTAAGAATATTTTTCAAAATCAGTGAACATTTTTAATTTTACTTATGTTAGATCTCAATCTGTGTGAGTGTGTGTGTGTGTGTGTGTGTGTGTGTGTGTGTGTGTGTGTGTGTGTGTGTGTGCTTAATAATCTAATACCCTAATAAAAACTCTAATAGGGAATTTTTTCGTTATAAAAAAATTCAAAAAAATTATTTTTAAAAAATGAATTAAAATTTTTTCTTTACAATTGGATAAAAAAGTTAATTTTGAACACAATAATTGAAGTTTAAACTAAAAACCATCTATTTTGAACCAAAAAAGGAGTAGTTGAATGGTCAGTTCCACAAAGTGATTTAAAAAAATAAAATATTTAACGAAAGTTCAATTTTTAAAGCAGAATGTTAATTTTATGCAACAACAAAAAATACAACAAAATACATAATTAAAAAAAACATTGAGTTGCGAACTTAAATTTTGAGTTAATACAATTTTAAAAAAATCCAATTAAAAAAAAATAGTTCAATCTTGAACTGAATTCGCTTTCTAATTAACGTCTTTTAGGGAATAATTTTTGTTTAATAGTGCCCTGAATTAAAAAAAAGAGTTAAGTCTGCAGAATAGAACAAATTATTTTTTAAGCTGCTAATTTTTTACTGCTTAAAATACACGAGAAAAAAATTTTGTAATCCTGGAATATTTTTTTTTCTACATTTCAGGGCTTTTTCTAGCAACAGCACACTATAAAAACTGGGAAAGTCTGAAAAATAAAAGAAGGGAGGCAGCAAGTAAAAAAGAAGTATTTTAATTTTTTAGTGTGCATTTTCACCAGTTAAAAGCCTTTTAACATAAAACACTTTCTTAAGCAAGCTGGAAAAGGATAATTTGAAAAAATATGCATTTTTTTTAAGCAGGCTCTCTTTTTTTGTTCACATGAGTCAGATGAAAAAAGATAATTAAAAAAACACAAAGCTTAGTTTTCTAAAATTTTCTGTTCTTACGTTTACACTTGCTTAGATTTTTCCAATATCTTTTTTTATGTATTTTTAATTGTAAATTAAAGTCCATTGTACATAAATCAATGCTTAGAGAAAGTCAATTCAAGAAACTGCATAAATGTAGAGCCGATTAAAAACATAAAAAAATTAAGTACAAAATACTATTAAAACCATGAAAGAAGAGTTTTTCATGTACATTTCGCTAAGAGGCAAGTTGAAGGCTTTTATTAATCGACAAAAAATTATTATACTTTTTCAGGGTCCTCAAACAAGTTTTCCATATAATTCGAATTTTGGTATCTATAATATTTTTTCCAACAATCCTACTAAACAGTTGCTTAAAGCGTATAGTTTATTTAAAAATTGAACAATCAATTAGGCATTGTTAGATTTTCCCCTTCATAAAAATATTGACCAGAGAAGTAATATTTCAATAGAAATAGCTTGATATTAAACTTTTGAGGTGTTTGGAATTTTTTTAGTAAGGCTAGAAGTTATCAAAAGGGTTGGATCAAAGTTTGCTTCAAAAATATTTTTTTTCGTGGTTAGGGGTGACCTTTCGATAGTCTGTCACTCGATCCTCTCAGCAAGAAAGATACTTGACACACACTTATCTGAGCCCTCCATTAGGACGTGCCTGCTTCCTCTTTTCTTCTTCCCTTTCCTACAATCTTTTCCAATAATCTTCTACTCTCTCTAGTGCAAACATTCCCGCCATTTAGAGTCAGATTATTATATCGTCATTTTATTTTTCCTAACAATTTACTAAAATTGTATTGTTAAAAGCATGAAAATCTGAAGAAATACTTTTTATTTTCTTAGATAATTAAAATAATCAGGCAAAAATTACTTTCAATCAACTTCTAATGTATTATCAATCCGGTTACACAAAATTTTTCCTACACATAATTTAATACTGTTATATTTTTTCTACACAGAGTTTAATATTTTAAAATAATTAAATTTTTTCCTACACAAAATATTTTCTACACCAAATATTACCCACACAGAATTTAATATTGTTATATTTTGCCTACACAAAACTTTTTCTACACTAAATTTTTCTTACACAAAATGTAATACTATTATATTTTTCTCACACACAATTTTATAAATTGTGTTGTTAAAAGCATGAAAATCTGAAGAAATACTTTTTATTTTCTTAGATATTTAAAATAAGCAGGCAAAAATGACTTTCAATTAACTTTTATTGTATTATCAATCCGGTTACACAAAACTTTTCCTACACATAATTTAAAACTGTTATATTTTTCCTATACAGAGTTTAATATTTTAAAATACTTCAATTTTTTCCTACAGAAAATATTTTCTACACAAAATATTACCCACGTAGAATTTAATATTGTTATATTTTTCTTAGACAAAACTTTTTCTACACTGAATTTTTCTAACACAAAATGTAATACTATTTATTTTTTCTACACACAATTTTATAAATTGTATTGTTAAAAGCATCAAAATCTGAAGAAATACTTTTTATATTCATAGACAATTAAACAAATCAGGCAAAAATGATTTTCAACCAACTTTTATTGTATTATCAACCCAGTTACAATCGTTCCTATACAAATTTATTCTGCACAAAATATATTGTACACAAGTATACTGATCATATTTTTTGCACAAAACTTTTTCTACACAAAATATTTCCTGCATATAATTTAATACTGTTAAATATATTTTTCTTACACAAAACTTTTTCTTCGCCAAATTTTTCCTGAATAGAAATTAATATTTTGAAATAATTTTATTTTTTTCTTACAGAAAATGTTTTATACACAAAATATTTCCCAACCAGAATTTAATATTGTTATATTTTTCCTGCACAAAACTTTTTCTACACAAAATTTTACCTGCATTTAATTTTATACAATTTAATCTCTGAATCAATTTTTCGAAATTTTGAAAATAGACAATAAATAATTATTTATATAACTGCATAATTTTTTTAGAAAAATTTACTACTCGAAAAAATGGCCAACAATTACATTTCAATCAGAATATACGATTATTTTTTTACATTGTTTGGGAGTAAATAATTGTTTAAGTAATTTACATTTGTTTAAATAATTAAAAATTAATGAAAAAGTGACGGTTTTAATTTAAATAGTCTAGTAGTAATTATTTATATGAAAATGACGTAATTTGTAAGAAACATAAAAATTAATATTGTGGTTTCATTTCGTAAACACTCCTCTTAAATTCATAAGAACCTTGGCAGGTGTCAAAGAAACCCTGGAAGATGAGTTCAATTTTTCGAAAATTCAAAATTTCCCGATGTTAATTAAATGGGATTTTGTAGTCCCCGGTGGCAAGTGTTAATATTTGAATTTCGAAAAAAAAAATTACGGAGTTTTTTTCTCTGGAAGTGGAAACTTTTGGGAAGCTGTCTTGCACTCTAGAATGAAAAAAAATTCAATGAATTTTTGGACCAGAAAAATATGCATGTTCTGTGTAGAAAATGTTTTGTGATAAAAAAAAAATAATATTGAACAATATAAAATTATGTGTAGAAAATATTCTGTGTACAAAAAATATTATGTAGGAAAAACTTTGTTTAGAAAAAGTTTTGTGTAGGAAAAATATAACAGTAATATATTCTGAGTAGGAAATATTTTGTATAGAAAATATTTTATGTAGGGAAAAAATAAAACAATTTAACATTATTAAATGCTGTGTAGGAAAAGTTTTGTACATAAAAAGTTTTGCGTAGGAAAAATATAACAGTATTAAATTATGTGTAGGAAACATTTTGTGTAGAAAAAGTTTTTTGTAGGAAATATAGGATCAGTATACTTGTGTACAGATATTTTCTGTAAAATAAAATTTAGTAGGAAATTTCTACCAAAAGAGATGATTTTTTAGTTACGCTTTACACTGACAGTAAGATTCGAAATTAAAAAATTAATTATTGTTACCAATTTTTTTTTAAATCTTTTAAAGTTTATTATTATTTCTTACTCTTTTCAAAACTTTTCAATATACCATAAATGTATTTGAATTTTTTCTAGAATTCTGTAATCCATATCAAAATCTAAAAGTTTGTCTTCAAAATTTTCTACATTTGTATCAAATCTTCGGAAATCATTTAAAATGTTTTAATATCTTTTTGAGGTTGAGAGTTAATGCAAAAATTTAAGAAGATTTAATCATAATATTTCATTCAAGAAAAGGAAATAAAAAATAAAAAATCAGTTTAAATTTTTCTAGAAATCTTGTTCAAAAATGGTGTACTTTTGAAACATTAACAAATTGTTAGAAACCTTTTTCGAACACATTTTTTTGTAAATATCTTTAAAAATAATTTAGGGTTTTCCTAAAATTTTTAAGGTTCTAAAAAGATAACAAAATGGTCTTAAAATTTTCCAGATTCTTCTAGGGCTTATATTAAGTTCAAACATAAATCATTAAAAATTTCCTCTGTAACCTCATTTTGTCTGTACCGGTAATTTTGTGGTTGCTGCTATGGACTATTTTTATTTTATAGTCTGGACTAACATAATATGAGTAGTATTCGTAAATAAATGTATTCTAAATTGATTTCTATAATTTTTTTGAAATTTTCAAAAAAATTCTGGTAAAAAACGGGAGCGTAATTTAAAACTATTCAATAATGTTTCAATCTTCTTTGTAACAATAAAAAATTGTTAATTTAATGATACTCTTTAAAATAATTTTTAATTTTTAATTTAGTAAATGTGACTTATGTACATACTTAATATTTTTTTAATATAAAAAAAGAAAGCATTTAAACAATAATAAAAAAATACATAGCGAATGTAGAAATAAATTTAAAAAATTGCCAAAAATATATATTATTACCGAATTATAAAATTTTCCGAAATGCAAATAAGCAAAAAAATTTTAATTGACAAAAAAAATCCCGAATATAAAAATATTTTAAACTGAAATTCACCGACTTCGAGACCGGCTTATAAAATAAACAAATTATTAAATTGCCATAAATATTTCAATTTCGCTAATTAAGAACTGCTGAACATAGTCAATTGATTATTAATTTATGAGCTTTTTATGAAATTATAAATAAGGCTAAGAGTTTAATTAACCTTTCACTGATGATTTATTCATTATTTTCAACAAATTTAAATTTCTGACATAGAAATATTTATGAAAATGAAACAAAAAATTTATTTTATATTTCGACAATTTTTTCGCTAATTTTTGGTTTTACTATTAGTTTTTTTTATTTTGTATTAATCTCAGATATTTAATCACTTTACAAATAGTGATGAAGAAATAATTTTTTTATGATGCCCTTTTTCAATATAATGCTGCTAAATAATAAATATAATTATTACACCTATATATTACAAACAAGGAATATGAGAAACCATAAAATATTTTTTTCGATTAAAATTAAATAACGGACTCTTAAAAGTGATATTTTTTGGATATTTTTCTTGAGAACATAAAAACAGAAAGATTTTTAAATACTTCAGACGTGTCGGAAAAAACTCTAGAAGTTTTTAAAGAACATTTTTTATTTTCTAGGATTTTATAAAGTATTATGAAAAATTTGAGTCTTTTAAAAAGATGTTTAGGACTATTAGAAGGTACGAAGGAATCAAGAAATATTTCATAAATGTTCGAAAATGTTTCTTAGTTTTCGAATATCAATAATCTATTCGAAACGTCTTAAATTACTGAAAATATTTTTAACTGACTCGAATTTTTCTAAAAATTTTCAAATATAATTTTAAATTTAAAATAATTACCTCATAGCCTTTCAAATTTTCCCAGAAATTAAACAAAAATTATTCCGTTGAAAACTTTCGAAATTATTATAAAGCCCCGAAAGTTTAATCTTTTGAATTTTAAAATTCTTTTCTAATCTTGAATTCTGCTAAACATTTCTTAGATTTATTATATTTTTATTTGTTTCTATTTGGTTAACTTCCAAATTAAAACGTTTTGCTTCAAAATCTTCAAAATTCTTTTTCGAAATTTCAGGAAATCGTTTGATATGTTTAAAAACATTTTTTACTTTTTTCCTAAAGTTCGTTTTTCAAAATAAAAATTATTTCAGTTTTTCACACGAACATGAAGAAAATTCTTTTTATTTTTTTATTTTTTTGGACCCCCTTAACCTTCTAATCTCTAAAAATTATTTAAATTTTTCCTACAAAATTAAAAAAAAATTCTCTAAAATCTTCCAGATTCCTTTGTGGCAATTTTTGAAATCTCTTTAAATTTTATTAAATAATCTCTTGAAATTAATTTTTCGTAATAAAACATTATTTTTCCTAGGAACCTGAAAAAAATGTTATTCATTTTCATAACTCTTTACAAAATTTTTTTAAATCTTCAGAACGTTTAATTATTTTTGAATCTTTTTAAAACTTCTTAATATTTCTTAATTTTTCTCAACTTTTTTATAAAATGATATAGTATGACAAACTTTCAAAATTTAACTATAAAATCTTGCACACACTTTATTAAAATTTTAGAAAAGAATTCAAAATGTTTTGTAATTTCTTTTTTAATTTTCTCTTGAAATTCTTTACAAAACAATAATTTAAGAATTTCCCATGAATTTTAAGAACTTTTTTGCATTTTCTTGAGACCCTAGCAAAATACAGTTTAACTAACACATTTTTAAATCCTGAAAAATTAAGAAGATTGTCCTAAAGTCTCCCACATTCTTTTATGCCAAATTTTGAAATCTTTAAAACTTAGAATTATCATTTTAAAAGAAAACATAAACCTTTTTAAATCTTTGATAATTATTCAAAAGTTGTTAACTTTTTTATTCGGAATCTTCAGGTTCTCTGAGTTCAATTTTATAACCTGCTTGGATTTGGCATAATAAATTTAATTATTTCAGTAAAAAAAAAAAACAGAAAAACACTATTCGAAAAATCTTCCTTGTTTTTTCACAATAATTACATAAATAAATATTTTTTTGATATTACTTAAACTAAAATTGTTAAAACATTTTTAATCTCCTTTGAAATATATACAACCTAGAATTTTAATTATTTTTTGTTTACGATAAAAAATTTTAACGTTTTTGACATTAAATTATTTTTCTTCAAAGTAGCCTATTTTTTGGTCTAAACAGTAAATTGGCCTGCAATTGTTCATTGATTGAGAATCTGTTTCGAACTATAATGACTTTTTTTAAATACCAATTTCAGATGTAATACACTAACACAATTAAAAACATTAAAAACATTAAAATTATCATTAGAATTTAAAACACGAAACATTGTTTAAACATTATGTACCTTCAAATCTAATGATATTTATTAAAAAATAGATATTACTAGTGTAAAAATTTAACTTAAACCAAAATTGTTTAAATATTACGAACCTTCCAAAAATGAGAATTTTTTATTAAAAATAGCCATTTCCGTGATAAAACTCTCATATAGCCTAAAATTGTTGAAAATCGGTAATAGCACAACCTAGAAATTTTTCACGAAAAAGACTAACTTAGCATATTCAAGAATTGTTTAAAATTGTAAATATTTGTTTAAAAAGTTTTGGCTTATATTAAAAAGCTTTGAATTTAAATAATCTAAATGATAATCTGAAAAATCTGATTGTTCCAAACATTAAAAGTACCTATTTTCGACGAAAATCACTAACAGAAGTCAACAAGAAATTATGCCACATTGTAAATCTTTTTTAAAAGTTTACGAAATAAATTATACAGCCTTGGAATGTTTTATATTCCAAGCCTTATTCGAAATTTCTAAATTTTATAATTCATAATATAATTTTAATTTATTCGCGCATAAGTAATAAAAAGCATAAGTGTTTTTCAATTCTTATTGTATTTTCTAGGCATAATCGTTACACCACTTTTTTGTATAGATATTTTTGCATTAACCAAATTTTTCAGGGTGTCATAAATTGGTCCTGAAAATTTTAGCTGATCCTTTGTACAGAAGCTTGCGCATTTTTTAATTTTTTAAGGTTTTCGTTATAGAAATAAAATAATCAATGAAAAACAACAAAATATTTGGTATTAGGGATTGGAAAATTAAATACTAAACACAAGGTGACCCATTTTAATCTATTATCCCAAATATATTCTAAAATACCTTATCTACGATGAAATAGTTCTGAAAAAGGTTAACCAGGACCGAGGGGGACATTTTCTATACCATCAATTTTGACCTTGAGGTCAATTTTTAAGGGCAAATTGAGTTATGACCCTTTTCTTAAATGAGAGCCCCTATTTGTGACTGTGGATTTGAAAAGAGCGTTGGTTTTTTGGGTAAACAAACGCTCAAGATGCTTCAAAAAAGTCGATGGAATGTTAAGGTGTACATCACCTTGAAAAAGGGCACATTTGACTTTAATTTTTTACCTTTTTAAGGTTACAAAAACCATTTTTCCACAGGTCATTTTTGACTTAAAGTTTCCCGCTCTTTTTAAATTCGTAGCCAAAAATAGGGGTTCTTATTTAAGAAAAGGGTCTGACCTCCATTTCACCTTGAAAATTGACCTCAAGATCATAATTTATGGTACAGTCAAATGTCCCGCTCGATCTTGGTCAACCTTTGTCTGAACCATTTCTTCATAAATAAAGTATTCTAAAATATATCTGATCGTTTCTTAGGCATTTGACCTTAATTTTTTGCTCTCCAAGTTCACAAAAACCATTTTGCCACAGGTCTTTTTTTACGTGAAATTTCCCGCTCTTTTCAAATCCACAGTCAAAAATAAGGGTTCACATTTAAGAATAGGGTCTTACCTCCATTTGACCTTGAAATTTGACCTTGAAAGTTGACCTCAAGGTCAAAATATTTCTTGCAAAAAGTAACTTTTAATGTAACTTACTTACGATTTTTTCAGTAAACGGAACTTTAATTTCAGTTGCATTGTGTTAGTTTGTGTTTTTTTTATATTTTCTCCTATTAAGAAAGGCCTATGGGTCAGTTATTGGTAAAAATTATTCGCTTTTTTTTGAGGATTTAGCTATTTTATTTGAAAACTTAACTACTTGAATGAAAATTTATGCATTTCGTATGAAAAGTCCACTACTTTGGCCAAAAGTTTAACTATTGGGTTGAAAAGTAAATTATGTGGAAAATTAATATCTTTAGTGTGAAAGTACAACTATTTTGTAGAAAATTAATCTGATTCAGCTATTCAGTTGAAGATTCGTTTTTATTTTGGTTAAATTTAAATCAAGTATTATATTTTACGTTGAGAATTTACCTACTTTGGTTTAAAATTTATTTATTTTTTGAAAATTGAACTATATTTGAAGAAATTCCAAATATTTAATTTAAATTTTTTTTTAATTTTCGTTAAAAATTCATATTTTTAGTTTGATTAATCAAATCCTTTGTTGAAAAGTGTTGTATTTGGTTTTGAAATGCATCTTGTCAGGTACACTGCTTTATAAGATTTATAATATTAGTTAAAAATTTATTACTTTAAATGAAAATTTATCTATTAGTGTAAAATTCATATATTCTAATAGAAAAATCCACTTTTTGCTGGAAACTTTTTTTTTTGCAGCAACTCAACTCTTTTATTGAATATTCGTCTTTTTGGTTTAAAAATAGTATAAAAATCGACTATTTGTTGGAAAATTATATTTTTTGTCAAAAATTACTATTATCGGTATGAGAATTCAACCATTTGGTGGAAAATTCTTATATTTTGTCGAAAATTTCATTATTTTGTTAAAAGTTCAGCTATTTGGTTAAAAAGTAACTTTTACTGTAGAAAATTTATATTTTCGAAATAAATCCCTTTTGGTAAAACAAGCCCATATCTGTTGGTTGAAAATTAAAATTTTTGTAGAAAATTCATATATTAGGCTAAAAAAAAGGACAGTTTTTGCTGAAAATGCATATTTTTGGTTTGAAAATTCATGTCTTCGATAGAAATTAAAGTTTTTTGTTGTAAATTTAACTCTTTTGGTGAAAATTCATCTATGGGTTTAAAATTGGTAAAAATTCTGCTGTTTGGTTAAAAATGAACTTAATGTATGGACCTTTTTGTAATTTAAAGAAAAGATTCTTCTTAAAAAAAATTCATAAGAAAATCTATGAACAAAAATAAAAAAGAGAAAATAAGAATGATAAAGCAACAAAACCAAATCCTCTTCCTTTTCTTTTTTTTATCATTTTCATTTTTTATTTTTATTATTATTTAATCACAATAAAATGAAATTTATAAAAAATATTCACCAAAGTTTACAAATAAGACTCATACAAAGATTTTTTAATTTTATGGATGCTGTATGAGTACCGAAACGTTAGTAAATATTTTTTAGATATATTCTTATATTTTAATTTAATAATAATACAAATAAAAAAGGCAAAAGACATAAAAAAGTAAAGAAAAGGGATTTGGTTGGTTGCGTTCTTATTTTTCTTGCCTCTTTTTTTTCTCTACGGGTTTTTTCGGAATTTTTTTTGAGTATCTTTTTCTAAATTACAATAGGACCATTTTATGGTGGTTTTTCAAATTTATTTGTTCCATTCTTGGTTTTATTTTCAGAAATTATAAACAAAAACTTGATAATTGGACGTTAAAATAGGACTTTAAATTTGATTGTAGTCTAATTTAAATTTGCTATACTGTAAAAATGAACCTTTTTGTTAAAAATTATAATTTCTAATATGAAAATTCATTTATTCAATATAAAATTTATGAATTTTTTTAATTTATCGATTTTGGTAGAAAGTCCAACTGTTTGGTTCAAAAGTGACTTTTTTTCAAAATTTATTTCTTCCGGTGAGAAAATATCATCCTTTTTGGTTGAAAAATGTTTATAAAAAATCTTTTTTTAAATGGAAGTTCAACTCTACTGTTTTGTCGGAAGTCGGAAACATTTTCGATCCTGATGCTTAAATTTTTCACCTGAATTTCAGAAGTGAATCGCAAATCTAGATAAATTTACTGAATTTAATCAAAGCAATTTTAAGGTACTTAAGTTTAACTTATTTCGATTTTCAAATTATACAATTAAGAAAGTAAAGAATGTAACTTTTTAGGTAACTTGAAGTAACTTTAATCGCCCACTGCCGGAAGCTTTTCTCTTAGTCCGATTTTTTTCGGGGATGACTAAAATCGAAATTCTTTACTAATATTTACTCAAGGAAAAAGGATAGTACTGTAAATAAAAAAAAATGAAACATGCTATTTATATACAATTTAGATCTATTTTGTTTCGTGGAAATGTAGCAAGACAATGAAGATCTTTTGGATAGAGCACATTCCTGTGGATAAAAAAACAATCGTAAAGAAGATAGAGTATCTGAGACCGGGAATGAATGGATTCAATTTCCCAGATTTGTACTCGTAAAGCCAAATTCAGCTCTTGTTCGTATTTGTTCTGACTATTCTCTCTCGGCTCTCAGTTTATCCACGAGAATTCCACTGTGAAACTCATCGAGTGCCGGATATTATCAAAAAAAGATTTTTCACTCAATCAAGCTCGACTGCATCCTGAAAAAATCTGTCCACTTTTAACTTCTTTGCCGAGCATACCTGGTTATTACGAAATAATAACTACTGATAAAGTAAAAAATTGAGAAATTTACATTCGATTAAAATAAAATTCAAAATCCTATTTAACGTTCAATAATCAGGTTAATGTATAGAATTCCTGAAAATAAAACCCAGAATCCAACGAACAAATTTAGACAACTACCATAAAATGCTTCTTTTTTAATTTTTTAATAATCCGCTTCAAAAAAAGAATGTTTTTTCTTATAAAAAAATCTTCGGTTTAAAAATAAAAATGAGGAAAGCAAAATGAGAAGGTAACTAAACAAATCCTCTTTATTCTCTTTTTTTCATTGGTTTCTTTTATTTTTATTATTATAAATAAAATAAAATAAATAATAAAGAAACATATTTGCCAACGTACAGTAAGAAAAAAATGACTTTTTTGGTTCAAAATAACGTCCAGCCCACACATATTTACCAATTTGGACAAAAACAAATTTAAAAAAAAGGTTATAACATTTCTTAGAGAGTTGTCGAGTCTGATTGTTAAATTCGGCTTTCAATTTTTTTTCAAAACAAATATGATGTTCTTTTTGGTCAGGTACAGGT
>JAAAKG020149239.1:0-10088 GCA_010014905.2 Druon quercuslanigerum
ATAGTACACTGGCAATTAAATTCTTCATCACCACGTTAATCAGTTTTAGCACTAATTGCAGAAAATGCGGATCATGTATATTGAGATCTCTATCTTGACGGTGCTTCTTAGCTCTATTGGTGAATAATGATAATTTATATAATGGATATTTGTTTTTCTTATATCTCACTTTCCCTAAAGCTTACATTGCGGAAAAAATTAATATATTTGCGGGAATTAATCCCAATTTTTCTGATGCTGCAAATGTACATCTTTTTGGGCAAGTTCCGTTAAGCACTGAAATTTAAGATCCTGAGATGCTTTTCTAAAGGCCACAATAATTCTAATAAATTACCTGGTAATCTATATACTTGAAATATACCATACTTGTATAAAAAATGGCTTATATCCCTAATTTGAAATATTTGGAATGTTCTGCAACAGTCCGGTCATTCCAGTAAGTAAACCTGGTGCAGCAGTTATTAAAATCAAGACCTAAACTTCAAAAACTCTACTAAGACTAAAAAATTCTAGTTTGCAACCCCACTTCTCCAAGGGAGACGTGATTTCTACCAGGTTTCATTTTTGGAAAAACAGAACCTTTTGAAAACTTTAGGTGCATATCAAGCTTTAGTTTTTCACCCTGCATCGCCAAGAAAGATGTATTTTCAAGACATGAACTACCAAGTTTCATTATTAAAATAATATGTGACCTTCAATAAATCATCCGTCTATCCTTAATTTTAGTTTTTGTTCAAAATTCTCAGAAGATGTATTTTCAACACATAGAATAACCAGTTTAATTTTCAGAACAAACGGATGTCTGTAGAACCATCCATCTTATTATTTTATAATGCATTTAATATAAATGTATTATTAGTGATTAATATCAGGCATTATCAAATTTAAAGAAAAGTTAAAACGACCCGACAAATCTTTTCTTCCCTTTTTATATTTTCGCCATCGCATTTAAAATCAGAAGCAAATTTTAACGACAAATAAAGAGAATGTACAATTTTTATTTCTCTGACAATTCATTTTTGCCAAAATCCTACTGAATAGGCACTTCAAAACTTTCATTAGTCAACATGAACTAATAGAAAATCTGGATCGACTAAGAATGCTTATTCCCTTGGTTTGGATCAGAAGAAGGACCAAATAAAGTGTAAAATTTAATTTGTTAAATGAGGTTTCCAAACTTTCTAAATGTATAAACTAAAAATGTATTTACATCCATTATAATTATATCTTAATTTGAAAAAATTGTTTTTGTTGAAACAGAGGAAATTTCTCCTGCCAGTTCTCCGCCTGCTAGTTCTCCTCAACGTGAAAGGTCCCGGTCTCCTTCCTCTAGCTATAGAGTTGTACCTACCAGCCTTCCATCTTCTGACGGACTTGGATCTAGACTTGACCAAATCCAATTTATTCGGCTTATACCCGCTAAAAATCTACAACGGCATTTCGAACTTCGCAAATACACTTTTCCTGTAGATAAACGAATTAAATTACTTGAAAGACATAATTTCTTCCCGCGCGTACCACCCCAAGAACAAATCGTATTATCAACAACTGATGGCGACGTTCTTGCAATATTGTCGAGTAATGATACCCTGGCTGGAATTTATAAATATATTCATCACCAAAAAAGGTATAAACGAATAAAAATAAACATGGAGAGCGGCATGGTTACCCAATTAACCCCTGGTGAAATTGAGGAAGCTCCAGTTGGTGACTCCCGCCAAATCAAATATAATTTTAGAATAGTGCATGTAAACCGCAGTGATGAGTAAGTTACTAGATATCTTCACTTTTATGAATACATATTTCCTTTACTTTTTTATGTGAATCTACTATAGGAAATTTCATAAATGACAATATCACTTTAGCGTTTCTGGCGTATGGCCCTACTTTTTTTCCAGCACTCCTCAAGCTGAACCTAGTGTTCCTGCCAGTCCCAGGTCTCGGTCTGCTCTTCGGTTTTCCAACGTACTTGGATATGGACTTCACCAGCTTCCATTAATTCGACTTTGCTACAAAGAAAATCCGCACAGGCTCTTTGAACTTCGAAGATACACTTTTCCTATAGATAAACCAATAAAAACACTTTCAGATCATACTCGCTTTAGGCCTGTTTCAATCCATGAACAAATTGTATTATCAACAGTCGGTGGTGACGTTTATGCAATATTAGAGAGTAGTAATGTTCTTGCTGGAATATATACATATAATCCACGTACTCAAAGTGAAAAACGGGCTAAAATAAACATAGAAAGCGGCAGGATTACTCTGTTGACTTCAGATGAAATTCACCAAGTGCCAGTAGGCCCGAATCGCGGAATCAGACTTTATTATATTGTAGATCTTATCAACCAAACTCCTCCACAACAATAATAAAAATTTTAAATCAAATAACACTATTGTCTATAATTCGAAGTCATCTTAAAATACATTATGTTACTTATATTATCAATCATAATGAAATCTTAATGCATATTGGTCCCTAAAACTTTAATCTTTCGGCAGTGTCATGATGTAACGTTACGTTTTGAAAATGCCGCAATAATTTTTGTCGAAAAGCTAAATAATTTTTAATCATTGAAAATATTATGCATTTTTTCTGTTTTAAGCTTTTCATTAGAAATTAGTATTTGAAAAAATGTAATAGTATATCATCAAGTTTTGAATAAGATGAGTTAATAAGTAATTCGTTTTATTCCTTAATTTAACAGATCTGCATAGTGGTCCTCAAACATTAATCTTCCGGCAGTGCTATATTTTATAGCACTGCCGAAAATAATAATGCACTGCTGAAAATAATTTAAAATATAGCTTACGCTATATTTTAAAAATTCCGCAATCATTAGTGTGAAAAGCTGAATAACTTCAAATCGTTGAAAATATAAATCATGTTGCGTTGATAAGTTATTCGTCTTGCTACTTAATTTAAAAGATCTGCCAAATAAAGCATCTAGTAGACCAGCTTTATAACAAAACTGAAGAAATAGAGGAATTTTTTTAACAATAGCTTTCGGCGATTTTAAGAAAGTTGTGAAGCGTTCTTGAATAATAATTTGTGTTCTAATTATAAAACAATAATCGGTTTTTGAAGGAACTGCTTCCAACTAAACATATCTGCGACTTCTTAGATACACGCAGTTTCCTGCCTCCAAGAAGATTTTTGCAAGGGGAAGGAGCAAGGCTAAGGATTTTATAATAAGGAAGCATTGGAGTCAATTTTTTTAATTGAAAAAAATCTGCAAAAATTAAAAAAAGTCTCGAGATCATTCAGGGTACCACAAATAATACCCTGGTGCTCTATGTCAAAAAAAATAAAACTGAATAGGGAAAGGCATGGTTGCCTCCTTGACACCAGATGAAATTAGAAAAATTGAAGTAGGTAAAAAACGCTTGAAATTTTAATTATGTAATAGAGCTTCCAAACTTAAATCATCTACACCATTAAATGATTAAAAAATTGTATTCACTAACCATAATAACATGTTAATGTATGAGGATTCCCAAGACTTGAATCTCACGGTAAAGGCGTAATGTAACAAATAAATTTTGAATATGTCTAAACATTGTTCTTAAAAACCTAAAACGGAAATTAAATCTTTCCTGAGAGAAATATCGACAGATAAATTCACGGCACTACTTCTTGATTTTTTTACGCTTGGCAATGTTCCGGACGAAGTTTTGCGAATTTTCTAAATCTAGCGCACAATCTAAAAAAAGAAGACTTTTCTGCAGCAAACAGTGCTCTTCATCTGCCTTCACAGAAACAACACCTTTCTGGTCGGGTATAATTCTGCAATTTGCATCCTGCGTATAACAGTCTTTTTTATGTCCGCAAAAGATTCCGGTAATAGTTTGCCTGTCTTCACTGTAGTGTCTGGTAAAACCCGTTCTGAAATTCTAAGATCTTTAACTTTTGTTTGTAAGGTAGAAAATTTATCTTTTAATCCAAATTTTGATGCATACCAACATCATTTCGAATAACCTTCGATAAAGTACAAAAGATTAGAGAACCTAAATCACTACTTTTATCTTTAGCTCTTCCGCAATGGTCAAAAATTTTAGCATTATCGGGAACGTCCGGAAATTTAAGTTTGAGATTATTACCTCTGCGCTCCGTGAAACCAACATTTTCTTTAAAGAATTTATCATCTATCCCAATTTTCGTTGCTTTTATCGGTCATACTAGATGTTAAACTGGTAAAAGTGGGAACTGATAAAAGTCTGATTTGCGGAATGCAATCTTAATTAATGCCCAATCACTGAATCGAACTGTAGTTCTGAAAGTAACTGATTCCAAACGTATTCCTGCAGCAATCTCGTTAAACGTAAATCTCTGACAAAACTATTTAGATAAACATTTTAGACAATGAGGGTGGAGCTGAGGGAATATAAGTAAAAGCTGTGCTTCTTCAATCCTCAATCGCCCCTCGTAAAATAACAAGGTAATCACAGAAGAAGTGATGCATTGCCTCTGCGATTATCAGTTAGATCTGTCTTTACCATTGTTAATCATTTTTCAGAAAGAACAAGTGGATTTCAGTATTAGTAATCCTCAATCGCTTATTGAGATGCATAAGGCGAAGAATTCCGAATAGCGACCTCACAAATTTGCAAGTAGTAATTTCAAAGCCGAATTAAACGAACTATGTTACTAGGAGCTGAATCGCCGATAGAAAACTGTTTACCTGCATACGCGAAACTGAATCCTTACATTTGGATTCCAGAATATCAATCAGCGACCAAGAAAACATATGAACAATCATTTACAAGCCGATTTGAGGAAACTGGAGTAACATAATGCTGGATGGTTTGACGTAAATCCGCTTTATTGGATCCACCATTTTAAATTACGCAATGTGGAATACGCTTTGTTAAAGTACCTACGCAAAAATAGAATTTATGCCATAAATGAGTATTTTAAATAGAAACTTTCACTTTTTTTAGTTGATTTGTTTATCTATGTTTTTCCTGACTTTCGAGACCATACTTAGTCGTCCATATTACATTTCATAAATCATCCAACGTTTCTGAAAGTAGATCAAAGTCGCAAAATATTGAGCCTAAACACGTTTTTTTCAGGTCAAAATAATTTCGGAAAGCAGGGGGTGTCTGATTCATAAAGAGTGCATTGTATGAAATGGAGTTTTTGGCACTCAGTGAGAGTAAAGGGAATAAGGAATGCTTATTTGATCAATTGTTTACTATGAGTGGTTCCTTAAGGTCAAAATAGTATTTGTTTACATATGTATCTAGATTTTTTGTTTTTGTAGATAAGGCAATTACTTTCTTTTGAATAAAGTCCTCAAATTTTTGTATCTATATACAATAATATATAAAATAATATAAAAATATAATATAAATATAAATATATAATATAAAAATATATAAAATAATAAAAAGTGAAACTTAAATGTGTTGCCCCTTCGGCTGTTTTGTTCGTTTAGCATCACATATATTCCTCGCACTAGCGCAAAAGTACGGATGAAAATGAATATGAAAAAACTTGTAACTTGTAATTAAAAATGCTGATAACATATTAATTTGTCAAGGTTCATATGGCTTTAAATTTTCCTTCAATGCATCAGCTAGTATTTTTCCGAAATATTTAAAGAAAAGTTGAGTTTTTATAGCTTATAGAAATACTTTTTAAGACATTTTTATAGGTTCATCATAATTTACCTATAATAATTTTCCATTGTTAAAAGGTCCTAATAAAGTCTTATTGAATTTGTATAAAGTAACAATCTTTTATATACTAACAGTGCTACACAACTTCAAAACTAATTTAAATCTAATAAGCGGCAAAAATGTATTTAATTAAATTTTTAATGATTTTAATATTATTTTTAAAAATGAATATAGCCTAAAGGTTTTTATCGAAATCTTGTCACTTTAGCGATAAGGAAAAAAATGAAGGCGATAATAATACTACAAAATCACCAACGTCTCTTTCCTTTGACTCATTTATGGAATATGCACATGAATATCTCAGAAGGACGAGCTTGAGGCATGTAGGACATTAGATGGCGATTAAAATACCAGGTATATACCCTAAAAAAACAATGGAATATTAATAAATGCACTGGTAATCACATTCTCCACCAACGTGTAAATCAGTTTTAGCACTAATTTCAAAAAATCAAGATCTTTTATACAAAGTCTGAGCTCTATTGGTGAATATAATGCTATGTCACTTTATTTTTCTTCTTTCAAATTTTCCGCTATTCTTGTGTAGATTATTATTAGTGATGGGATATCGATATCCAAATATCGAAAATATAGATAATCAGAGCCCGATATATTGATGTTTATAAAACGTTATATCAAAATCTATGCTGATATTTTGTCATAATTGAAACCAATGATAGAGGGGATCGTGCTTGTAATTTCGGTGCAATTCGTTGTAGAAAAATACTATAGGTGACGCTTATAAACAAGAATAAGAAATCTGTTTTCCAGTCCCCATACCTGTCTACTCACCACCTTCTGTACCTTTTCTCGTTTCTACTCCGACTCCCCTCCCTTATCTTTCTTACCTCCCTTCTTGCAGCACTATGCACTATGTCATCTTCATATGCCAGTGACCATATTTTTGTTTCTCATACCCTAAATCCTCCCATCAATCTGGCCTCTAGCTTACTTTCCATATCCGCGAGTTAAATTTCAAAATGCGTTGGTATAAGCGGGAACCCTTGCTTAAACCCCGTATCCATCCAAAAACCCTCAGAGATTTCCTCCCCTCCTCCCACCCGATCTTCGGACCAAAACTCTTACTCCCCACCCTAAGTTTCCTAAACCTAATAATTATCTTCCACATGTTCCCTTCTGTCTTATTAACTCTCAACTTCTCTTTAAGATCTATCACTTTATCATTTTATATTCCCTACCCAACCACGGCTTTACCATTCCTTTCTTCGTCTTTCTCAATAAATTCTTTTTCATGCACCGTTCCACTTTTTTTCTATCGCCCTCTCTCCTTCTCCACCCTGCATTCCGCCACCCTCCCCCTTTATCTTAAAACGTAATAGCTGATAGTCTCTTTCCTTCCTCCCTCCTACTGAGAATTTCCCCATATCCATCCAGCCGTGTATATTCATGATCACATAGTCTATTATCGATACCCCCATGTTGCTCATATACGTGTATTGTACCTCATTTTCCCTGTTACCATACCATTCGTCACCGCCCATTCTCTGTGCTCCATCTATTTTTTTAGAATCTTATCCTCTTTATTTATTAACTTATCCTTCCATATCCTTTGGAAGTTCTCCCATTCCCGGTAAAATCCACATTTTCCCCGATGTTCGTATTAGAGTCCCCCCTCTTCAGTACCACCATGCCCGCATCCCTCTCTCCTAGTAAGTCTTTCACCCTTTCTTTAACCCTTTTCATCACATCCTTATTGTAAACAATCACAAACTTATATGTTACGCCTCCTGTAATTACTGTCCGCGTTTGCGCTCCTTTATCTCTCCCTCTCCATGAACTTCTTTCTCTAATCGATCCGTAAACCCTGTAATAATTCCCATACTTGCTCTTTCTTTGCTTTTCATTTAAACCACCTCCTATAGTCTATATATCTCATTCGTTTCTCTCCACCCACGACTCTATCAATCCCACCACACGAAATTCTTGAATATACCTCCAGAAATCACCATCTTTCTTCTTCACCCCTGCCACGTTCCAGTACGTCATCTTGACGTACCCCTGCACTTCCTTTAAAACCTCCCTCTCCTCGTCATTTACCATAGTTTTCTCGTCTATTTTTAGTTTCTGATACCCTCCATTTGTCGCTCTTTCTTCACTTATCTCCTTCGTAACCATTTTGTTTAGCATTCTCTGCACATCGCCTTGCTTTCTCATCGAAACTTGATTGTTGAATACCATCTTGTACCTTACCTACGGGAAGATGCACTTTGAAACTCTCATTGGTCGAGAAAAACAAATATAAAATCTAGATCCAGTGAGAATGCTCATTCTCTTGGCTTGGATCAGAATAAAGGATTAAATAAAGTATACAGATGAATTTGTTGAATGAAGGCTTAAAAGGTTTTTGAGAATATAAAAAGATATATATTTTTTTGGGCTATAGGCCCATTTCAATCCAAGAACAAATTGTAATATCAACAGTCGGTGGTGAAGTGTTTACAATATTAGAGAGTCGTAATGTTCTTGCTGAAATATATACATATAATCCTTGTACTCAAAGTGATAGACAGGCTAAAATAAACACAGAAAGCGGCAGGATTACTCTTTTGGGCGGAGTCCACGTCAAGCGGATCAAGAATTTTCTTCTTGGAAAGGGATTTGGCTGTCACTTGGTGTATACAGTTTTATATTAGTGAAGAAAAAAAACCCAAATATTTTTTTTAAATTCAAAAAAATGGCGGAGATATGGGACTTTGAAATTTTTGGTAACTTTTTTTTTATAGTTCTATATCTTTGTTTCTAATTAGCCGATTAAATTTTTTAAAGGCTGAAATGGTTTGCAATGACAAATTAATTCAATAAAGAAAATGATCGTAGTGAACATTTTATTTTTATATTTTTTTGAAAACTCAAAAGACTAAAATCGCGTTTTTGAAAATATGTGTTCTCTAATTTTGGGGGACCGCCAGTGGTTTATGAGAAAAAAAATAAATCATCTTACGTCCTACACGACGAAGCGACAAGCATAATGCCGCGCCGCGCCACGTCCACTGCGACTCGCTTTTGTTTCCAGATTCGCGGCAAGCATGCTTATTTACATTGTCGCTAAACCTGTCTTAACTACAAATCTGCATTGTACACACAGAAGAGTTTTACTCTCACATTTCTTATTCACCTTTAGGGACACCATCACATTAGCGGACACTGTTTCCTTTTGTTAACTGTACGCATTATTTGGTATAATTGATATTGAGAATACAGCTCATTTTATTACTTACATTTTTAGTTTCATCGCATTTCAATACATCGTTGCGAAAATGTCTTTTAATAAAAGATGTTATAATCCTTTCGACAAACATGGTCATAGTAATATTTACAAAAAATTTAAGGCCTGTTCCCGAAAGTATTCGCAAAAATTTTCCACTTATTTCACAAAACTATTTTATTTGTAATAATTGTCGTAAGAAATTTTCACAAGGAAAAATTTCTTTTTCTGATACATCTAGTGATCATGATTTTTAGGTTAACGAGATTATAGAAGATGAATTTTTAGAGCAAATTGATATGGATGTCGATAGTAATATTATATCTGAAAGTGACACTGAAATTTTAGAAGTAGAGAGATAGAAAGCTCTTCACTCTTTAAATAATTGTTTACGATTTCTTGGAGAAAAAGAAGTAAATTTTATTGAGCTAAAAACTAAGCAAAAAAAGCAAGATGCCTCCAGAAGAGTGTCTGAAACGATGTGCTGCAAGCTTTTTGATGAAAATACTGTTTATAAAGATGACGAAATTGTAGTTTATTTGAAGGACAATTTTAAAAAGGCTAAATTAAGCAAAAAAAAACAAATCACAATTTTAACTATTTTGACCGACAGTTGGGCAATCAGGAAGATTGAATCCGTTTTTATCGCTTCTTATCGCATGGCTCGTACAGCTAAAGAATTAATTACTTTAAAAGAATTTCTATCTTCTCCTGACCCAAAAACTGGAAAAAACTTTGTCAGAAGAAGCTGTGTTGTGCGTTTACAAATTTTACAACCATGATCTTAATAGTCGTTTCATGCCAGGGAAAAATGATTGTGTATCCATAAAAGTAAATGGAGAAAAAACAATTAAATTCTGGTTCAACTAGATTTTGCCGAAGTTAATAGTTTAAATGAAGATATGAAATGACTTCTTCTACATGATTTTATTGCTAAACAACAAAGTATGTATATTAACAGCGTGAAGTTTGATCTAAGAGTGGGTTAAATTCTGGTTCAACTAGATTTTGCTGAAGTACAAAAATCGTAAGAACTTTGCGAACTTATAACTTCACGAACAAGATTTTGGAAGTTAAGCAAAATGGAACTTTAATGCAATTGCACATGGCAAAGGGCCTTGTGATGGTATTGGTGGCATTATTAAAAGAGCTGCTGCTAAAACAAACATTCAGCGTC
>JAAAKG020149240.1:0-10088 GCA_010014905.2 Druon quercuslanigerum
AACATTTAACAAATTATCAAGGCAATCGTGCAAATAAAGATATTTGTTAACTACGAATAAACCTTTTTCTCAGTGTATAATGTAAATTTTGAATTCAAATTGAATACAACCTTTAAGAGATAATTTTATAAATATACCAACAATTTTCTCTTTAGAAAATTTTCGAACTAAAATGTGATAAGATCAGGGAAGAATATTCTTGTCAAATATGATACATATATAAAATCCTATTTTTCATAAATTTTGATCATTTGACTTCGGGAGATCAAAAAACTCAGACCATATTGTATGCGGGCAGTCGAATATATGGTAAACTGCGTCTAAAAATATTTTAAAAATGCCTGAAATCTTTGCAAGTGTGTGTTTTCAAAAAAAAAGTCGAGAAATCTCACATTTACGTGTTTTTTTAAATTTTTTAGTTACAGCCACCCTTCACATCTTTGACACCGCCTACATTTTTAATTCATTTTTCATAACTGAAAATATTCTTACAAGCTTTCCCTAAATCAAAAATTGTGCTCAATATCCAATCTGCACTTGGGAGACTGGCTTAATAAAAAATATGAAATACAATGACTAGAAAAATTATACACTATTACAAAATACTTGGGATGCCTCAGAAGGTTGCTCCACTCACTTTTAATGACCCTCATAATTACGACATAGTGACTTTTTTTATAGGGGTATTTAATACATTCTCCAGGTGGATTATTGTACAATGTACATAATTTCGTTGAATTTTGTACTCGAGTGATAATTATTATAAGTAAAGCTCTGACGGCGAATCGAGACGTAAAAAGTTTGGATGAGTCGGTGGCGACGTTACCACCCAGGGTCTTATTCGCATTTAATAGTGCTCAGAACATCTTTAAGGCCGGTAAATTTCGCCAATGACTTTAGTTTCTTAGGAAAATGTGTGCATGCTAAATTTAGGTGTTTTGTGTGTTTTCATTCCAATTATCAGTTACCACTCGCGGAGAATAAATTAATAATCGCAATTATATTAAAATCAGGAAAATGTAAACAAATAGAAAATTCCAAGAAGACTGCGATAATTTGTTTATTTTTATAGTACTAGAATAGCTAACTTTTGCTTTCATTTACTTTAGTGACCCAATTTTCGAAAAAATTATACTTGGAAAATGACATAACTGAAATATTATAGGTATTTTAAATATAAATAAAGTTTAATTATACAAATTATAGCAAATCTTCAATTACAAAACCTTCAAGTTTATTCGCGATTTATGTACTTAATTTAAAAAAATTAAAATTTAATCTTTATGTAAATTAATGTTGTGAAAAAAGTGTATAAGCATTTTCATTCAAAGATTGAAATGACTTTTAATCTACATCTTTAAAAAAAATTAAATGCATTTATAACAATTTCATTTATTAATGACTTTTAATTTTAATTTACGGGAAAACATTAAAACATATTGACATATAATTTTGAGAATTGAATGAAAATATTAATCTCAAAACACCAGAATTATTCCGAACAATTAATTATTTGAAATAGAGGTACTTTAAAAAAAATTAACTTATATTATGAAAATCATATTCAATCTTCAATTCTAGAATCTATAAGTAAATAATTAATTTATGTTACTTAAATTTAAGAAAATAAATTTTGATATTTATTCAATTTAATATTCGAAAAAAATTATTCAGCTTATATCAACTGATCGTTTTACAAAATATGAAGCATTAAACTATAATTCTTACCAAAAACTTTAAATAATTTTTAATTGATACATTTTTTTTAATTTGAACTTACATTTCTAAAAATTGTATTTATTAACAAACTCTTAAACTAATTCCAGATAATGTGAGTTTTAGCAAAAGCAATTGATAATTCATTAATCAGTTTACAACATAAAAAGCGTTATACAATTATTTTAATTGAAACATTCCAATAATGTTTACATTATATGCTCATTTAAATTTGAAACTGCATTTCTGTGAATCTAATTTATTAATAACATTTCTAAGTTAAAAAAAATAATAATATATGTACATATGTGTAATTTCGAAAATTTAATGTATGTACTTATTTTATAATATCACAAGCACCATAAAAAATTATATAATTGTAATAGAAATATTTTTAAAGAAACTTTTATTATAAAAGTAATAGACAATATTTAATGACATAATCTGGGAGTGAATAATATATTTATGATACTTAATATAAAACTATTTAAATCCAATCATTATGTACTTTGGTATTGTGAACAAAATTAATCAGCTAACAATGAATTTCACAATATAAAATACCCAAGCAATTATTTTCATTGAAATAATCAAATTATTTTTATTTTACATTTTTTTAATGCCAAACTTTATTTCTTAATATTCCGATTTATTAATATATTTTGAAATTATTCCAGAAAGTTTATTTTGTAATTTTTATGAAGAATATGTTTTATTTAACAACTACACTGTTATAACAGTAATATAATCAATTAATAATGAATCAATAATTTTAAAACATACAAAGGATTAAACAATTATTTTAATTGAAATATTCAGATAATTTTTATACAAATATTTTTTAAAAACATTTTTTCACTAAAAATTTAAATCAGTAATAAATTTTTATACAAATTTTAGAAAAAATTAAAACTTAGGTATGTATAATTTTGAAAATTAAATTCAGATATTTATTTCACATCGTCGAAACCGTTTTAAAAAATTAAATAATTACAACTGAATATAGTGAAGATATTTCAAATTAAAATAAACTTTCAGTTTACAAATTCTAACCCTAAAGTGAATAATCAAGGAATATTTTTATGAAAATTTTAATTATCAATAACCTTTCAAACTAATTCCAGAAAAATTAAAAAAAATTTCACATAATTTAAAAAAAAATTTATTCAGAGACTGATTTCGCAAACTTAAAGTAAAGAATCGATTTATTCACTTAATTTTAAAAAAAAATTTAGTCTTTATAGAATTTAACATTGGGAAATGAATTAATTAGTTAATAATATTTATTAATCACTATACAATATTAGCATAATTAAACAACGGTTTTCATTGAAATATTAAAATAATTTTTTATTTTGTTTTCAATTTGAAATTTGAATTGGCGTTTAACTATTTCGAGAATATATAACTTTTAACAGAAGCAGTTAATAATTAGTTATAAATATTTTTTTAGAAATTTTAGTTTAGACTCATTTCACAACATCGCAAACATTTTAAAAAAATTATATAACTCTAATGAAGGTATTTTAATCCTTTAAGATTCACTGGGAACTTTATTTCCCAAAAACGCGTTAAAATATTCATAATCTTTCAAAAAATTCATAGTTTTTCAAAAAATTCATACATTTCAAATTTCTTTGATGCATAGACAAAATATTGTTTCATTTATTTGTAAAAAATTTTAAACTCTATAAAAAAAATACATTTTTATTATAACAATTCTTATGTAATTTCTTTTCTTGAAGAAAAAAATTAATTCGTCAATAGTTAATTAATCAGTTTATAACACAAAAAGCAACATACAATTATTTCCATTTAAACGTTTAAATAATTGTTGCCTTAAGTTTCTCTGAAAATTTAAAGTATTAATGATTTTTTAAACTAATTTCATAAAAGTTAAAACATATTCATATAAAATTTTTAAAATAGAATTGAGACAATTATTTCACAACATCCAAAACATTTTAAAAATTATTAAATTGTAATTAATTTTACTTCGCAAATTTATTTTGCGACCGGAAAATCGAAAAATGACAGTAAATTAATTTTTTGATCAGGATATTTAAAAAAATTTATAAGATATGACAAATAAAAAGAAGTTGAAACTTTCTGATATTACGTTTTCATTGTTAAATTTTTCAATTATGATTTAAATCAATTCGCAATTGTAAAATCTTTCAATTTAACTAATTAATTAAATTTAAAATATTTAATTTCACCAATTTTAATTATTTTATACCAAAAAAATTAATTCCCAAGTGAAATGATTCAGTTTTGATACAAAATTAATTTAAAACTTAAAATAATTTCAAATAGTTTAAAGCAAAATGTTGATTTTTGCAGATTTTGAGAAAAAATCTACAAATTTTATTACAAGAATTTTGAAAGTTTGTAAAAGAATAATAAAGTTTCTTAATATTTCTGGGAAACTTGAAAAACATTTTTTTTCCATATTAATTTTAAGAGAATATTTCAAAAATTTCAACAAAAAATCTTAAATATTTCAAGGCAATTTTTTAACATTTTTGCAGAATTTTACAAATATTTTGTAAAAAATTTGAATCATAATTGGAACAAGATTTAGAATTTTTGAACAAATTTGAATTATTTTATTGATTTGCGCTGGAAATTGACATTTAAACAAACAAAAAAAAGATTTTAAAGATTTTAAAATTTTAAGAACTTTAGATTATGTTATCGTTTTAAACCAAAAATTGTTATTTTAAAATAAAAATCACTATAGTTCGAGAAACATTTGCAATTTATTTTATTATTATTAAATTTTTACATTCAAAATGTTTTTTATTTAAAAAAATTAATTTTAAGAGAATATTTTAAAAGATTGCGAAAGATTTCCAAAGTTTTAAAAAAAGAATCTGGAAGTTACCAATGCAATTTTTTTAATTTTGCAGGATTATTAAAAATATTTAAGGAGAAATTTCAATTATTTGAAAACGATATTTAATTTTTTTTAAATATTGTTAAAATAATTTAAAAAATTTTAAATATTTCGAAAATTTCAAAAAAAATCTTGAATATTTCAAGGCAATTTTTTCAAACATTTTTGCATAAATTTAAAATTATTCGTGGAAATTTTGAATAATAATTCGAACAAGATTTAGAATCTTTTCACAAATTTGAATTATTTTATTGATTTTCGTCAGCAAATGGCATTTAAACAAACAAAAAAAGATTTTTTAAATTTATAAATTTTAAGAACATTTTAGATCATGTTCTCACGTTAAACCAAGAATTGTTATTGTAAAATAAAAATCGCTAAAGTTCGAGAAACATTTGCAATTTAATTTGTTGTTTTTAAATTTTGATCCAATTATTTAAAAAAGATATTGAAATTTTTTGAAAATATTGTTCGAATAATTAAAAATTTTAAAAGATTTCAAAAACTTTAAAATAAAATGTAGATTTTTCGAATTTTTAAAATAAAATGTTGAAGATTTTTAAGGATTTTGAAAGATTTTAAGGCAATAGAAAAATGCTCCTGATATTCCTGGGAATTTTTTTTAATTAAAAAAAATAATTTTAATAGCATATTTCAAAATATTTCAAAATAAAATTTTTATGTTTATATTACGTATTAAAAATTCATTTAAAAAAAATGTTTTAATCGTTCAATTTTACATATTTCTGGGTTAAATTAACTGAAAATTATACATTACAATTTTTTATAGTTTACTGATTCATTCTTCAGTTTATAACGTTAAATATGATAACGTAGATTTATATTTTTTACCTGAATCTGAATCTTTGAGTTGTGCAATTTAGTAAAGTGGAAAATTTTATTTTTGCAGTTTAACTGCATTGAATTTAAAATTGTTTAATGAAAAAACATTTAAAACGTACAGTTTATAAATATATATAAAATTATTGACCATTTTAATACAAAATTTTGAATTTAAAAATATTTAAATTTAAATTTTAAAATTTTAAATTCAAGAGTTCTACTTTTGAATACTTTAATTTGCAGTTTAGTTTTGATTACTTTAAATGAAACTAATGTTGCCTTTAAAAGTTCAAGTTTTTTTTTATTTCATTCACAATCCAATTTTTTTTTGGCGAACCGGAAAAAAACGGGAAATGCCTTTAAATCTTCAAAAGAAAATTTGGATTATTCTATCCTGATCTAATTTTCTTCTTGGATAATAATATTTTCAACAATTAATTAAAAGTTAATTAAAAAGCGGCGTTAAAAATGTTACAAATAATATTCTTTGCAGGTGAAAAGTTTCTTTAGTATCGACTCCTAAACTTTACAGGTTAAAGCACTTACAGCCACAACACCTGAGTTTTGATACAACAAAGTGGATCACGTTTGAGCCTTTATATTTCATACATGTAGTCTTGTCTGTAAATTTACAATCGTTCATGCTATATTTATAGGAATTTCAAGGGGAAAGTTATACCTCATACTTCGTTTATTATTTATTTCTTGCAGTTTATTAATTTTTAAATTAATAATTTATAAACTTCTTACACCCTCAAAAAGTTATTGTCTTCAGTCGTTTTTGAATTAAACTTTTAAATTAGATAATAAATTATTGTGAATATTATAGAACTTTTATGTTAGTGGTTTTTTCTGGAAATTAATATTTTTTAAGCGAATTTTAATATAAAATCATAAATTAGCGAAAAAGAGTTAAAATTTATTTAATTAGCAGAATTTCCTGAAAATAAAATCAAGAATCCAACGACTAAATTTGGACAATCAGCTTAAAATGTTCCCATTCCAATCTGAAAAAAATCCTCTTCTTCCCTAAAAAATAAAAGAAAAAGAATTCCTTCCATTGGAAAAAAAGAGGAAAGAAATAAAAAAACAAAAAGTTATTTGTAGATGCGAATTTAAAAAAAAAGAGAGTGGGAAGGGGATTTCAAATATTTCAAAATAAAATTGTTATGTTTAAATTTCATTTTCAACATTCTAGCTTAAAATTTCTTTTAAAACAATGTTTTAATCCTTCAATTTTAAATATTTCTGGGTTAAATTTACTTAAAATTATATATTACAATTTTTTATAGTTTACTGATTCATTCTTCAGTTTATAAGGTTAAAAATGATAACGTATATTTATTATTTTTTACCTGAATCTGAATATAGTGAATTATTGATATTTGGATTATATTTAAGTTAATAATTTATAAAGTTCTTACACCCTCAAAAAGTTATTGTCTTCAGTCGTTTTTGAATTAAACTTTTAAATTAGATAATAAATTATTGTGAATATTATAGAATTTGTATGTTAGTGCTTTTTGCTGGAAATTAGCATTTTTTTAAACTAATTTTAATATAAAATCATAAATTAGCGAAAAAGAATAATAAGGGATTATTTGGATGGTTGCCTTCTCATTTTTTCTTTTCTCTTTTTTGTTTTTTTCCAAGGGGAGAAATTCTTTTCCTTTTCTTTTTTCGGGAAGAAGAGGATTTTTTTCAGATTGGAATGAAAACATTTTATGCTGATTGTCCTAATTTAGTCGTTGGATTCTTGATTTTATTTTCACGAAATCCTGCTCATGAACTTGATTATTGGACGTTAATTCGGATTTTAAATTTGATTTTAATCTCATTTAGGATTCTTCGATTTTAAAATTTATTTTAAAAATTGAGCCGTGTAAATCTTTTTTACTTGAATTAAAAATTTCTTTAAACAAAAATAATAATCTATATTATCAATTTTGAACAATTTTAGTTTATGTTAGTGTTTTACGAGGCAAATAGATATTTTTGATGAAATGTTATTAGGTTATTAGGTTTGGATAGTTAATTATTATTTAACAATTTTAGGTTACGTTAGCGTTTTAAACTAAAAAATTTTATCCTAAAACTAATATTAAAATATAAACAATATTTCGAATCTTTTAACAATTTTGGATTATGCTAGTGTTTCTTCCCGGAATTTTGTATATTTTAAATAAAAAATTAGATCTCTAAGAATAATAAAAAATTTCAACAACCTTAAGTTATGTTAGTGCTTCGCACCAAAAATTAATAATTTAAAACGAAATTCATTATAATTTAAAGAAAATTTAGAATCTTTTTCATACCTTTTTAGTCATATCATTAGAGTATAACAGTAGTGGGTGTTAAAATTAACCAAAATGTTTAAATGAAGTTTCAATTTTTGAAAATATAAATGATATTCGGATCATATGCAGTCGTATGATGATAAACGGATAAAAGTACTCGCTCTAATTAAATTGTAGGCGGGCTGACCCCACAATAATCCTACTAGAAAATCTGTTAGAGCCCCCATGGCCTCAGCGTTACGTTCTCTATGGGCCTTCAACTAGTTTTCCCCACTAGATCCCGATTAGAGTTAGGATAAACTAATTTGAGCCCCGCTAGAGCCCATTCGAAATATCTGCATGGGAACCAGTAAACATCATTTATTGCCAGTAACCTTTCACAGGGGATCAGTGAGATTTAACTGGTGCATTTTAAGACATAAGCCAATGGTCGAAATGGATTTAAACCTTAAAGCTCTTTAAGTCGCGAAGTACTGATTTTGGAAAACCACTGTAACGGATATTTTTGGTCACTTTTTCATGGTGAATAATATTATGATATTATACTAGATTTTCTTAATTCTTTATATTGTATTACCTTGCATCCTTTGCTTCTGTTTAGATGAGTTCGCATCAGGCATTTCGGTAAACTCACCTGAAAATTAAATTTTGTCAACAATTAAAATATAAAAATCCAATAGAATGTGTAATTTACAAATATTTGCTATAAGTGAGAATAAATTTAGAAATATATAAATACATGGAGGAGAGGTCAAGTTTCCTAAATGAAGAGTAACTTTGAGACCACTTCGATCGCCGTAACCAGAAGTTCTAAGTACATCGTCTATAGAAAACTTCTCTTTTTCCGAAACTGCTGAATTAAAAGCGTAACAAAATCCATATTCAGTTTTTTGCACATAAAAAATGTCACAGCAGTTTTTTTCATCATAACGCCACCAACAAGACGATAATATATCGTCACAATTCGGCACAACATTTAGTAAAACGTCAGTAATGTTGATTTCTGGTTTAAAAAAATTTTTAATTAAAGTTCGAAAATTATTTCCAGAGGAGGTTGACAAGCACCTTCAAGAAAGAGTTTCGTGAATAAAGAAAATCGAACACTTGCTCAATTATATACATATCCTACATTTTCTTAATTTTTCAACCTCTGATAACAAAACGCGAACCTTGAAACATAGTAAACCATTTTTTAATGATCATACACATGCCCAGAGCTCAAACATGAAGCGCCTCACGAAAATCGGACTAACATTAAACGCAAGAGCTCCTAGAGACTTCCTTTCCGTCAAGTAATAACATTAATGTCCTTTTTATGAAATCTTTGAAATCTTGGTGAAATATGTAAAAATCTTTCTCAAATCTTTGCGAAATCTTCCTAATCTTTCTATGACCTTTGAAATCTTTTGAAATTTTTACGTTTTTTACGTTTTTTACGTTTTTTTTTTAAGTCCTTCAAATCTTATTGATTTCATTTCCAACTTGATCGTAAGACCAAAACAATTGAACTTATGTCCCTATTAAGGTATCTTATTGAAATCATTGAAATCTTTATGTAATATCACTGAAATTTTGGAAAAATTTCTGTGAAATGTTTAGATACCTCTGAAATACTTTTGAAATATTTTGAAAGCTTTTGGAGCATTTGAAACCTTTAAAATCTTAGTGAGATCTTTGAAATCTCTAAAATGTTCTACTTGATGGCACTGATATATTGCATGTTCATTACTGTCATCGACACGTAGAATGTAGCTGTTGTTACCCACGTAGTCAATAAGGGTTTCCGACGTACTCTGCTAAACCTTAATAGGAGAACCTTTTCTCTATTATTAGAAGTTTAGTGTTTGGAATATTCCCAAGCAACGGACTACGTATTATCACTTCAACTACCAGCTAACTTCACTTCGTTGAGTGCTGAGGGGGGAAACGGACGAAATGTATGGAAAAGAACTTTGTTTATTTAAGATCTTCGTGATAAATAATAATTATTACGATTTTATTATTTTTTTAAATAGTTCCTAAAAATAAAAACTATGTTTCAACTATACTTACATAGAAAAAATTAGTTTTTTACGAAGATATTAGCAAAATAGGGAAAAAATGGACCGCAATTCACGCATGTTAGCTGGTGGTTGAAGTGAAATTACCTAACGGTTGTCCTGAAGCAAGGTAAAGTAAACCTAAAATGGATCCAAAATCGACTGATGCAGAACTGTTCTATATTGTTTTGAAATTAAAAAAATGTGTGACGCGATTCGAGAAAAGGTACCGGAGCGTCCAAAAATCATTTTTCAGATTATTATTGTTTCTGGTCGAATAAACATCGCTGTTTA
>JAAAKG020149241.1:0-10087 GCA_010014905.2 Druon quercuslanigerum
CGAGAAAAGAATTATTTTAAACTATCTAATCTTTAAAAGTCTTATTTGACTATCAATAATTTATAGGTTTAAAAAATTTTGACTGGGTTATAAATAGCAAAGATAATTGCATAACTCAATATAAAATGAAAACGTTTAGTTTATAAACTAAATCATTTAAAAAAATTAAAAATAGGTCCGTACAACCATTAAAGTATAAGGGTAGAACTCTTTATCCAATTACTGGTGTCCTTATTTTATATATACATATATTAGGAGATAAAACTTCCAATAAAGTACCAAAATTCAATCATAACAGGATATATTAATTGATGATTCACAGAAAAATCTATACACAAAAAAAGTTACTTTCATAAAATATTACTTACTGAAATTTAATAACTTAGACTATTTGTTAAACTTACACTTTTATCAAGTAATAATTATCCACAACAGAACAAAATCCCTAATACTTAAATTACTTTCAATGATTTGATTAGATATTTCTTACTTAAATAATAAGATAACGAAAATCATACTAGAATTAACCTCAAATCTCAATAAGAATAGCTCAGAAATATAAATCTTTAATTTAATTATAATAAAAAGGATATTTACATTAAGCATTTATATTTAAGCATTTATTTACAATTTACAACCTCATTTTGTGAAAAACATCAAATTAAATTGTCACCTCGTCAGGTTAAACATGTAATTATAATGAGGTGTCGTCTATATATACACAAAATGTTGATTTTCCCAAACCGCAAATGTTTCACTCCAAATTGCTCAAAAACTTTTGCAAATTTAATCCCATACACACCAACTAAATTTATGCATATATTCAATCCTATATATAATCTCGTTATAATTATTCTTTTAATCCTTTCATACTGGGTTGGACGCGGTCGCGAATGCACATTTTATCTCTTTCTTTGATGTGCGTGGGCCTCATGTCGTCTTGCAACCCCGGCTTCTGATGTACGAACCCAAGGGAAACCCACAAAAATCTGGGGGCAGGTTGCAGCCTTTCCTATAAACAATATTTATTTATCTATTCACTCATACATATTATACCATTTTAATAATTTAATTTTGCAAAAGTATTTAAAATTTTAGAAATTTAAATGTTTTAATCAAGACTCAACCTCAGCATGAATAACTTTATCATTACTCTGTATAATTTTTTATCATTTTATTCCATTCTCCTCTCCCTTTAAAAATAAAGAAATTTAGAAGAAAAATTCCTTATTTTATATCACGAAACTGTGATTATTTATTAATGATATGTGCCGCTAATTTTAATTTGTCCAAAAGAACAATTTTCGATTAATTCGAGCCTATTCTAATTTGATCATTTCACGCTCCCAATATTTTTTTCTATCACGAATGGGCCATCAAACAATGGATCAAATTTTTTGTCTCATGCCTGCTTTCTTACCTTAGGTAAGCAGAAACTCCTGCTTTAAAATTCTTAGGATTTTTTTTTAAATCATAATATTTTGTTTACTTTTCCTTTGCATTTTGAAGCCGTTCACTAGCCTTAGACTGTACATTGTCCAATTTTAAGAAAAGTTTACGCAGATGATCAACATACGTTCTTTCAGGAAGCGTCTCATCAAAGCTCGTGGGGAAGACTGCCTCTCTACCAAGTACCAAGGTGTATGGTGTGAAACTTGTACTCCAGAGCATAATCTAACGTGCAGCTTTGCACAAGTGTGCAGTTCTGAATGGAAAGTGTGCAGCTCCGAATTTGTGTTGGGGAGGTGCTTTTGAAATTATTTTCAATTAATCAAGTTCGAATAAACCAAAATTGTTGGCATTTAATAATAAAGTCAAGTGAAACGTACGGGAGGAGCACAGTATTATACGTTTAGAGGTATTACCTTATATGAATACATCTCACGCGAAAAGATGCAAGATACGAGTATGGGAGTAGAGAAACATGTTTTCTTTTCAAAAGTGATTTCTCGAGCGAATGATTTCCTTTTTTTTTTTTTTTTAGTTTTAGTTTTCGTGTAAAGGCTGGGCCGTGCAGTTATTATGCAGTTATTATGCTCTGTTGTACTCTCATGGGCTGTGTTGTTATAAGAAAAAACAGCTAATCGGATCCATTCATTCCAATTACGAGTACCTTCGAAATGACGTAAATACTCGATCAGAGTCTGATGACTGCGCTGGAGAGATCCAAGAATTTGAGGATGGTAAGTAACCGATTGAGTTTTCTTGATTTTAAAGATTTTACAAAAATTTTGCATTACTTTGCTCATCAAATTTGTTCGTTGGTCCGAGTGAATTATTCGAGGACATCCATATCGTGAAATAAAATTTGCAGCTATTGCTTGATCAATAGTTGCTAAATCGCTTATTTTAAAAGGAATCGCGTCAGAATATTTTGATAATACACAATGGATTCTCAAAATATACTAATTCCCTCTAGGTGTTACCAGAAGAGGTCGGACAAAATCGATTTGAATTTTCTCAAATGGCTCTTTAGGCGTATCGGTAATTATCATCGGCATTCGCGTACCCTTTCTAAGTACTTTATACCTCATAAAATTTTTACAAGTTCCCAATATTCTTTCTGCATCGGATTTCATATTTTTCCAAAAATATTTGTACCTAACGCGCCAATAAGTTTTTATAATTCCCTTATAACCACCTACCACTGACTAATGAAATTCCTTTATTATTTCTTCTCAATGATAGATAGGAGGATTAACAATTTCACCAGAGAAAATTACCACATGAAGAGCAGAATCTACACAATTTTGTAAAAATATTTGCTCAATCGAAAGCCAAGTTATCGAGTTTAAATTATTTTCCTTGTCTGAAAGGTTTATTATTGTAATATCTTCATTTTCCATGGCGTTCCTTAGTGCTCAGAGAGCGCTGAAACGTAGTTTAGAAAGATCATATCGTTTTCTTATCCTTAACAACCATACTGAAAATGTATTGATCTCTTCTCGAGTTCACCACGGCATGGCCCATTTTCGCCTGTTCATCATTACATTTATCTTCATCAAATAATTGATTTTGAATTAACTCTATTATTTTTTGATTTCAACAAGCCGTCGGAAGAAACAAAATGAGCAATTGGACCCTTGCCCATTAATACATTATCTTTTGTGTAAGAAATGCAATTTTGAATTTTTAGCACTGGATCAGAATTAATATGGTTTACTTTAACCATTTTTTTTTAAACTTTTCTCTGAGTCAGAAATCACTCTTTCACTATTTTCCATTTTATCTCGACGAATCCTTGGCCTTCCGTCGCTTACATACTCCGGGATAGGGCTCTTCGGTAGTTTTTCGGGCACAATGAAATATCGTTCTTTAATAAATGTGTTAATGGTTTTGATATTTTTGCGAATTCGGGAATAAATCGTCTATGATAACCGACTAGACCCAAACGTTGTTTATTATTTTTCTTTGTTTTAGGTATAGGGATAGATTGTACTGCTTCTATCTTTTTTGGATCTAGTTTCACTCCTTCTCGAGTTATTATGTGACCTAGGTACGCAATTTCACGTCTTAAGAAATGACATATTTTGGGTAAAGAGTTAACCCTGCATATTTTAAGCGCGATAATAACGCCCGAATTTTCCTATTATGATCTTCTAAATCAGAGGCATAGACAACAATGTCATCCATATAGACGAAAATTTCAATTCCTTGAAGACCATTAAGAACTTGGTCCATAACTCGTTGAAAAGTTGCCGGAGCATTCTTTAATCCAAATTTGGATCCAATTTAAATCTGATGGAATCCAGATGCAAAAACCATTACCAAAAAATACCTACTACCTCCGAGCTGATCTAAAGTATCGGTTATATTGGGCAGTGGATAGGCATCGGAGATCGTTTTCTCGTTAAGCGAACGATAATCGATGACCATCCTTCGTTTTTTATTACCCCTAGAGTCGTCCTTCTTAGGAACAGTCCACAAGACGGCTGAACTATTCCAGAAGCGAGTAATTCATCCGCCTGTCTCCTAATTTCATCTTTATGAAATATTGAAAGCAAACTTTCCTTTGCTTCTTCATTTATATCATCCATTTTTACGAACTTTTGAATTACCAAAAGTCTTTTTGCTTATTCCTTTTGTTTACTTTTTATGTTCTGTCTACGTTTAATGGGAGTAACATTTATATCAGGGGCTCATATTCTCCTAATTCGATGGCCGGTATCGTTAAATGAACATTATTGCTAGTACTATTTATCATGCAGATTTTTTCTATCCCCAAATCATTTGTAACTGAACATTTCCCACTAAAGATCCTTAATAAGAATTTGAACCATTGCTTTTGACCTCGCTCGAAACGTTATGGTAGCATGAGTTAAACGTGAAAACTCTATATCTCCCAAATGAAGACAATCGTCAATAAAATTTAAAATAGCATGTTGCAGTCTTAAGGCTTTGATCTTTAAAATTCCAATTTGCTTAATTTGGAAACTTTCAAAAATAACTTTGAAAGGTGTTTGTATCCCTTTTATTTTAATTCTATCTTCCTCAGACTATTAGACATATCTGGACCGATCCCTATTTAATTATATACACGCCTTCTATTTATCCATACTCGCGGATCTAAAACATTTTCTTGAACTAAACTTACACTGGACCCGTTATTTACTAGCAAAGTTGCTTTTTTTAAAAGATATTTTCTAAAACAGTCATAGGCATTAAACTCATTTCTTCACTGGATTTAAGTTGAAGAACGACGCGGTTTGAACCGAATTCCGCTTCTGGATCGCGAAGTCTTCGTTTGAGCTGTCCCGTTTCCAGTTTAAAGAATTCTCATGTTTCCTTTTAGAAGATTCCCTTTCTTTATTATGTTCTTCCTGGAGTATACAGTCCTTTAAATTATGATTTTTCAATAGCCATATGTGCAATTCTCTTTCTCTCTATCTTTAATATTATTTATTAATTGTGGGCAAAATCGCCTAACGTGGCCGTATTCCTTACAACTTTATAATCCTTTTTCAAATTTTCCATTGAAGATCCGCCTGATTTTCCAGTTCTATCGCTTTCTCGAATGTATGAATTTCTTTTTCTCAGATTTGAGAATGAACATCTTCATCTAATCCCCGTAAGAAATTGCCTACACTAGTTATTCGGTCAGCTTCGCATATTCTTATTGCTTTATCGACCGGCGTATTCTCCATAACTTGATTTGTTGATTTTTTTAAAATTTGACTTACTCACGCCCCATATGCAGGTATAGATTCTTTAGCCATTCTTTTAACATTTGTCAATTCTTGCAATAACTGACTTGCATCCTCCTGTGGAAAATAAATTTCCTCTAAAGTTTTTAAAACTTCCTCTGGAGTTATTCCTACGCGATCTTGAATATGAATACGGGCCTCCCCAATTATTTTGGTTTTAATTAACATTGTTAGATACGGAGTTTCTTTAGGACTAACCACTGAAGTTGAAACTCGACAATGTTCTGCAAACATTTTTATTGACAATTTACTCCCATGAAAAGAAGGAATAATATCCCTGACTATTTTTAAAATTTTAATTAGATTAATCATACTAGTAGATGTACTAGGAAAGCGAGAATAGAGTTGAAGAGAATTACTTTGCATTCGCGTGTTTCCATTTGAAGTTTGAATTTCAGATGTCAACATTTCTGGATTCGGAAAACCACAGACGTGGAAGGAATTTCTCGACTATCTGGCATTTCATCAGGCGTATCTCCTGAGTGCAAGTTATACACATTTGTTTAATCGGTCTTTATAGTTGGCCCTTTATGTTTGCCAACTCGAGGTCTCATGTCTCTGCTTTGATCTTTTGCCTATTTATGTAGAATATTCATTAAAATTTATCCTTATCACAAAATAAGATACTCAACTTAACAATTAACAACAGTAACTATAATTAGATATTCAGATTTAACAAAATTCTCAATTATTCCAAAGAGCGTTCACTTCACTAATTGGCTTAAAATTAAATATAATAATGAAATTATAAATATTAAATTTATTTTAAGACACTCATTAATTTAAATTAAAAAATACCACATTAACTGAAAATTCGAACCTTGATATTCAAAACTCAGCTGAATCATAGTATAGTGTTCTTTCCCTACTCACAGTTGGTCGACCTTTAAACTAGTAGTCTAAGAAATTTAGCTCACTTCATTCTCTCTTACGCTTTTATTACTTTTTATTAAAAAAGATGAAAGAATATTCTACTGAGCACGCCTTGAACACTTCTGGGACCTATTCTGCATTCGGTCCTTGATATTCCAGTGTAGTATTGAACGGAGAATTGATTCTGCTTGCAGGCTCCCGAAGAGTCCAAGATCATGATCCTTTGTTGCCGTAACCCTCTTCTGGGGCGGTCCCTTGTTGCCGCAACCCCTCACAGGCCTGGTGACTGCTTCCGATTCAAGCCTTGGCTGAACCTCTCTCAGTCTCTCGTGCTGAAGGGTCCTATGCCTTCAATATAGCCGTCACAAGATTATCCCACAACACTCAAAACCAACTAAGGCGCTCGAACACTTGAGAATCGAAAATTCTCAAGGTTTCGAAATATTCCGCCAAGAGACATCCTTTAAATTTCCTGTTTCCTTCTGATTATTTCCCTTTTATTTCCTAATTTCCTTACTTTAGGTTTAAATAGGTCTTTCCTAAGCTTGAAGATTATTTATTTAAACTGGTTCCGTTTCACATAATTTAAATTTTTTTGTTCACGGTGCAGCACATACCACTGCTCTATCACCAATTGTTACGTCCGGCATTTCGCTGGAGCCGATGTATTTCGCTGGTCCTAACGATGATTGGACTTGGAAAAGGTGGAGTCTGTTGCTGACTTGTGTGACTTGAAAGTCAAGAACCCTGAACATTATGTCAGGGTAATTAAAATTATTTAAATAAATGATTTCATTCCCCGATTGTTTAAAAATGAAAATTTTAATATATTTTCACTTTATGTTGAATCAACTTCACAAATCCTTCACAATTCTTCGGTTCAACAAACTTGTTCGCCGTTTACAAAAAATCACTTAATTCTATAGTTCACAATCGATATTGGTAATTGTTTATTACTAACGCCACACGTAAAAGCCAGATTTAATTGCCGTCCAATTGTTATTTCGAACCATTAACCCACATTGTCTAATTTTTACTCAAGAGAATTTATTCCAAAGTTCTGTAACGGTTTCAGAGTCTGGAAGGCTTTCTGCTGCCGGGTTTGAAGTGCGCGCCTATATTTATAATTTAAGTCTAAAGAAGTAGGACGTTCTCGCGCTTCAAACGTCGTCATTTTCAGGCAATTAAGTTAATAATATTATTTCGATATCGAAATCTTCCACCAATAATCTTATGGATGATTTCACCCTTGACGTCACAACAATAGGCGGAGATCGGTCGAGGCCGATTCACGGGTTACATCTGGTGACTCAACCCTTCTGGCTTATTCATTGCAATCTTTGGCGCCTTTCTGTCACAACTTAATCTATAGCGTATGTTCTTAATTATTATGACTAATTTGACTACAATTTACCTATGGGATAGAGATAGAAGGAAAGCATGCGTCATCATAGCACCATATCTGGCTATTTCTATGTAACTTCATTTTCTCCTATGGTACTATTGAATTAATAATATAAGTGACTTAATTTTATATTATTATTAATAGTCATATAGCTTGTTTTAACTAATTCTTTTATGAATAAATTTATGATGATTTATTCAGTATTAAACGAGAATAAATGCAATTTACCAAATATTGCGTCATTAACGAGTGAAAATATCACTTTAAATCCAGTTTTTAAATGATGGAGTCGCCATCAAATAATTATTCCTCAATAAATAATTACCTCAACAAATGAATATGCTTTTTTTCACTAAATAATCGACTCCTTGAATGTATTCAGATTTTGAATTTATTCCCGCTTAAAGATGGCGTCACGTGACTTTATAAAAGTCGCATGACGTCACACTTATTTTGGTTATTCCGCTCGTGCCGACATATCACGGCATTTGCAAAACATACGCCATATTAAACGTGGATCACTCGCAATTTCGCGCGAAAAAATAGTTTTTATAATTATTAATATTGTGTTTAGAGTCGTGGGAATGGCCACCTCGCGCTTCAATTCAAAATCAAATGCTCCTGAAATGCGAAATACAAATATGACCCACGCGTCAGTGTTTTTTCAGAAGGAAGGTCGCACGGAAATTGTCGATATTTTTCGAATTTTTGATTTCAATCCTCAAAACAAACACGATTTTGATAGGACCAAGAATTATGAGCTGTGGACAGATGACCGTGAATCTTTCTTCCATGTGAACATTCTACGACTAGGAAGTAAGTAAAGTTTTATTTATGATGCATAATATTTAAGTAACATAAGGACTTATTTGTGTCAAATCTGAAAAAGGAATAAATTCATTATGAAAACAATTCATTTTTCATCAGAACAGCGCTTAAAGCCTTTGTTTATATTTCGTGGTAATGCGTATTAAATATTACGAAGTGTCTACATGTCTGGATTCACGCCGGATGTCTTACTTTAAAAAATTTCGTCCGTATACACATTTATGTTGTAATGATATTGTTGAATACAAAACACTATCCTTATAAGTTATTGAATGATATAATTTCTCCTTTTTTTATTCACTATGAATAAAACTTCGAAGACAGTGATTTTTATTGGATCGCAGATGTAAAAAAAATGTTTAGTTAAGATAGCCGTTCCCAGCATTTAAAATAATAAAAACTTTTTGAATTTCCGTGAAAAATTCAAAATTTAATATTTATCGCACAAAAAATAATGATTAATCAACAATTTCATTTTAGAGTCAAACAATTTAAAATATGAAAAAAATAAAGACAAAAATTGTTCCCCCAAAAAATATTTGCAAATTTTATGTTACACTTTTCGATAGGGCGCGTTGTTTTTGTTTTATTCGTGAAAGCTAACATTAAAAAATTAAAATTAAAATTTTTGGACAAAAGATACCAGCCAGAAAAAGTAATAAGTAGACAAAATTGTTTCATCCATATGTTTCTATCTTCTGGAATCTTTTTATTGCCAGGAAGAATACTCATTTTCTGAATTATCTTAACATGAAATGAAAAACTGCAATCCTTTCTTCAAACATTTTCCTACGTATATTTTTTTAAGCAATTATTCTTCATTAAGACCTTTTTTTCTTGTTTTGCGTCATTAGATTTATAATTTGAATTTTGTGTTTTTCTGCGAACAACTTTCTTCTATCAATTTCTTTTCGTACCGTTGGCCGTTTTTCCACAAATTTTTCATTTTATTTAATGTCATTTTTATTATTAAAAACAAAACTACGCGCTCTATATCAAAAAGATAATTAAAAAATGTGAATATGTGTGTAGAAATACCAATTTTGTTTCAGTAAGTTTTTTTCATCTCTTGCGTCGTTTTTACAAAAATAAGTTATTTTTTATTTTCAATGTTATCTTTTACGAACAAACGAAAACCAACGCGTTCTATCGAAAGGGGATTATTAAAAATTTTTTGGCTCTCTGAGTACTGCTAATAGCCTGGAATAAAATTTATTAATCTAAAAAAAAATTTCAACAAATCTTTAAATGCTCTAACTTTTTCAATTTTTATCCAAAATAGCTGGTTAACGTACTGTCCATTTTTTAAGGACCTACAAAAATTGTACCAAAGCTCCATTAGATCCGTTCATTTTTTCGAGACATATCAAGTTTACGGACGGACAGACAGACAGACCCCATCGTAAAAACTTGATTTTCTGACTTAGGGGGCCTTAAAAAGTTAAGATTCGTTGAAAAAAATGTGCCGTAAAATTTTCGACAATTCTAATAGTTTCTTAATCATAAATGATAAGAATGTAAAAAAATTAAATTTTTTGACAAACGACTCAAGCCATGAAAAAGTGTGACTAAAAAATGTTCATCCAAATGCTTCAAATTTCCGAATACTAAATTTTCAATATTCGACTGTCCCGAAGGAAATTGTCGTAAAACCGATTTCCGGAAACAGAGTATATCAACATTTTTATTCTCCTGTAGAATGTTGTAACTTTTCTGAGCTATCGTGTTCTGTTCTATCGACAATGTTCACGCCTAGAGTGTCGAATCTTGGTTCAAC
>JAAAKG020149242.1:0-10087 GCA_010014905.2 Druon quercuslanigerum
TTAAATTTGCAAAGACTCTTTTTTGGTCAGACGCAACCATTGTCTTGAATTGGATCAACACCCCGCCACATACGTTGTTCACATTCGTTATCAATTGAGTCGCTGAGATTCAAACAAAGACTAATTCTAAAAATTGGCGTCACGTACGTACGTATAAAAATCCTGCGGATTTCATTTCTCGCGGCCAGAATCCACAAGATTTCATAAATAAGTCTCTTTGGATGCGTGATCCTGAATGGCTTAGTAAAGATGAGGACTTGTGGCCTCAGTTTGATTTCAAATCACAAGAAAGGTCAGAGACGCAGCTATCAGAAAATGTCTCTCTCAAGGTTATTTAACAAGAGTTCGACCTTTTTTCAAGATATAGTACTTTTAAAAAACTCCAAGTAATTGTGGCGTATTGTTTGAGATTTTTTTTGAACACAAAAATTAGGAGAAAAGCTTCCAGATTTCAAGGTCCACTTTCAAGGGACGAATTAAACTCAGCTCGGAATACAATAATCAGACAAATTCAAACCGACGCATTTCCTGACGAGCTGGTCGTATTATCAAAAAATGAAAATCTCAATCGAAACAGCGTGTTTCTCTGTCTTAATCCTTTTTTAGATCAAGGCATAATTAAGGTAGGGGGTAGACTAGACAGATCGGCACTTCCCGAGTCACAAAAACACCCTATCGTCCTTCCGAAAAATAATCATATCACCAGAATTATTATTCGAGATGAACATTTACGTCGGTTGCATGCAGGAGTCAGTGCCACACTCTACGGGGTTCGCGAAATGTATTGGCCATTGGATGGGCTAAATTCTACTCGGCACGTGATACGGCAATGCGTGAAATGTTTCAGGACAAAGCCTCGCGAAGTTAATTATCCGATAGGTGACATACCACAGAAACGCGCAACGTTCACTCGACCCTTCTTTCATGTGGGTGTTGATTATTGCGGACCTTTTTTCACAAAGGAACATTGTCATAGAAATCGTACTAAAATTAAGATGTATTTGTATGTTTCGCTACAAAGGCAGTTCACTTAGAACTCGCTAACCATCTAACATCGGAAGCCTTCCTCGCTTGCTTAAAACGTTTTTTCGTTCGTAGAGGACTCGCTTCTTCAATGCATTCAGATAACGGAAATAATTTCGTAGGCGCGAGTAACGAACTACGGGAATTATACAGACAAGTAAGTTCATTTGAGCAGAGCGAAAGTGTTAAGCAGTATCTTTCGAAAAAAGAAGTTACCTGTCATTTTATACCTCCCAGAGCTTCACACTTTGGGGGCCTCTGGGAAGCCGGAGTTAAATCATTTAAATACCATTTCAGAAGAATAGCAGGAAACTCACTTTTGACGTATGAACAACTTCACACGAACGTCGTGGAAGTCGAAGCTATCCTCAACTCTCGTCCTCTGACTCCACTTTCATCCGATCCCAACGATTTACTTCCTTCGTCTCCAGGACATTTCCTTATGGGTAGTTCTATGACTAGCTTACCTGAAGAAGATCTACGTCACACGTCAGCCTACAGGCTAAGTTGCTGGCAAATCGCCCAGCAGATGCGGCAACATTTTTGGGAAAGGTGGCACAAGGAGTATCTTAACGAACTCATCTCTCGTAGCAAGTGGCATTCAGCCACTAAACAAGAAGATATCAACATTGGACGACTTGTAGTCGTGAAAGAAGACAACCTGCCTCCAATGAAATGGAATCTTGCTCGCATTATCGAGATGCATCCTGGACGAGACGGAGTTGTACGAGTCTCAACAATTCGCACAGCAACAAACACTTGCAAGCGGGCTGTGAAAAAATTGAATCCGCTTCCAGTTGACTAACTAAATGTGTATCAATCTAAGGTCTTTTTCTCAACACGCACTGCGCGCGCGGCTCGCTGGTTTGACCCCGCCTAGAGCGCGCGTCTGTTGAATTTCGCGCTTGATAAATGGTTGCCTCGCGCTTTGCGCTCGAATACTTGTCACAGTATTTTATTCATGGATAAAGAAAATATCTGACGAGTCTTCTTTTAGATGTTTTACGTATCTCGTGTCTTTTGGCGTAATATTGGATTTTTTCATTTTCTCCATATTACTTACGGTAAAAAAAAAAATTACGAATCCTATTGGAAAATGGTTAAAAGACATTTTGTAGGATTCTTTATAAGCTATATTTTCTCTTTAGAGACTTTTTTAGTAGTTTGCGTCGTTTGGTCATTCTAATACTTTCTCAATAGTAAATGATTAAAATGTAATAAATGATTACAAATTTGTATCACTTTTTTGGGCTAATAACTTTTTTTATCAATTTGTTTTCATGGCTTTTGTCCCTTTTCCACAAAATTTTTACTTTTATTTTTAATTCCATTTTTATGATTAAAACGGTAAAATACGTTTTCTATCAAAAAGTTATTCATAACAAATTTGTAGCTCTTTTTCGTGGAAACAAGTTATATCTTTGTTGGCATCACAATTTTTGTTAATTTGTTTTTTTTCTTATCCTGCATAGTTTTACCAAAAATTTAATCCGTACACAGATTTTTCAAATTCTGAAAAAAGTGCTATCAAAAATTTTGTAAATGCGCTCACTTTTTGAATTTTTATCGAAAAGAGCTGGTTAACGAACTCTTTCTTTCTTTTAGGACATAAAAATAATGTGCTAAAGATCCATTTGTTCCTTCATTTTTTCTAGAGTTATCATGTTTACGGCCGGATGGACGGCCGGACACACAGGTAGACGCAATAGTAAAAACTTGATTTTCCGATTCAGGGGGTTTCGAAACGTGGAGATCCGTTGACAAACTGTGGTGTCAAATTTCCAACAATTCTAATACTTTCTCAATCATAAATGATGAAAGTGTAAAAATAATTATATTATTTAATTGTTAATTATTTTTATCATTATTTCGGCCGAGTACTGAAATTTACACGAGACAAAGTAATACTTACAATTAGGGGCGAAGTGTCACATATTACTTTTTATCACACCTTTAAATCCTGGATGCAAATAGGTTTTATACAGTCCTATTTTGAGAACCCAAAAGGGTACGGAGAAGGAGCCCGGTAATGTGCATTGGGTAAGGAGTCGATACTAAAATAGCCAGAGTACCTCAAGTACCCTAAATAAATATCTCACATATCCTAAGTACCCCAAGTAAAAATTTTAAAGCTCATGCTAAAAAGTGCTATTTTAGGTATCGTTCGCAGTACCTAAAATCGCACCTATAATGCCGGTGTGATAAAAATATATATTCTGAAAGAATGACCATTCTTCGAAAATGTACTAATTTTCGTAAATATGAGTGCGCCACATTTCCAGTGGCGCCGCATTCGCCGCGTCTCTCTTAATATAAACCCTTGCGTTTTCTAGTCAACTTAAAAACCCCATAATTTAAATCTTTCATTTTTGTGTGTACCCCTTGCCTTTTTTTCCTACCCTATACCTTCGAATCAAAACTCAATATTGACCACACTACATGTCTAACAGTTTTATTCTTCTTTACCAGCCTTTTTAAATCTCCTCTTTTCTATTTTCACCTGGTAGATGTTTATAGAGAAAAAGTTTTTCCTATTCATATTATCATTTTCAAGTATGTTAAATAGAATAAACTGGTAATAATTCACATTTTATACATATGTAAACATTCATTTTTATAGCCCGGTTACAACACCAACGTCGCAGATAAAGTCACGTCCAAGAACTTCTATGCCGTGCACAGAAATGGAGGAATTAATTCAAGAGACTGGTTATATGGGACCACATCCACGTGGAGCATGGGGCTCACGACCGTTGAGTGCAGGTCCGTTTCACAGACCAAATCTGCCGGAAGTAAACACTACGCGCGTTTTAGCAGATTCCCAACTTCCAGTAGAAGACCCTGTAGTTCCACTTATCAATAGTATTAAGCAAGAGCTTACGAAATTTTCGGCTGACTGATGGTATTAACTTTTTTGGCTTCCTGGTAATTTAGAAACGATACATGGATCTATTTTTCTTATTCCAGAACTTTACCACACATATTTTTTTTACAATCACATGAGAAATCAGCGACGTTTGATTGTTTAACTTTTTCCGTTTCGCGCTTCTCACATTTCATTTCTTACAACGGTTGTCATTATATACGCGTGGCAATTTTATCATTTGTGATGAAGTTCGTTTTTTATATTTTTTCTTGGTAAGAACTTATATTCTTTTGCCTTTAAAGTATTATGTATGGATATTTTAAAATTTTTGAGATAGCGTATTAAAAGATATGATACCGTGCAATACATTTTTTAAATATAAGTCTTATTTATTGAATGTTAATTAAATATTAATATATTATAGGATTTTGCGCAGTTCAAAATTGCACAGCCACACAAGAAAATCTTCTTCTGGGTCTCATCTGAATCCGAGGTCCAACGAATCCCACCACGTCAGGGTTCTAACATAAACTCAAGAAACGTCATAAATTATTTCTTTTCGATTTCGTGGGTCCGACCATGTTTATTATATTCTTCTGTAGTCGCTGAATCTTAAGTCAAGGTTCAAAAAATCACAGCACGTCAGGGTTCTTACATAATTTCAAAAAATCTCATAAAGTAGTATATTTACACTTGTCAAAGTAACCGTATGCCTTTGATACACATTACACCTTTTGTCCTACCCTCTTCGAAAACAAGCATGTGAAGCAGATAAAGAATGTTTGGTGTTCTTGATAATTTTAAATTATGAGTAAAAAAATGGCGTACTTAGAAGAAGGGAGACTGTGGGGTACAGCGATGTAATTTGTTAAAAGATAAATATAATTTTCTCTATAGGGCATAAACTTACTTGTAGTGGGCGTAACGTTTTATGCAGTGGGCGTAAAGTTTAATGTAGCCTGGCGTAAAGTTGCATGTAACCCGGCGTAAATTTTCATGACAGCCCGGTGGCGGAGAGCGCATGTGCGAAGGTCGTATAAGCTGTAAGCTGCCATATTACGCCTGCTTTACGTGCATGCAGTAGCACGTTTTCAAGGTGGGTCGGACACAATTTTTTTTATTCCTGGGGTCAGACCATGTTAGTTATGTTTTTGGGATCGCTGAAACCGAATCCGTGGTCCAAAAAAAGCCAGCATATCAGGGGTTCGACATAATCTTTAAAATACATTGGAATCTAAGCTATTTAATGCTACAACCTTTCGACTTTAGCGGTACAATAAACAAAAATCAGTATGTCCAGGGACCGTGATCAGCGTTGTAATCTAGGGACTTAGCCGGTTGACAGACTCACTCCGTTGCCCGCCGTCTCCGCGAGGTATCCTCGATGCAGACACACGTAATTTGGATAAATAAACTTCACAAGTTTCTTTGAAAATTAAAACCCTGACGTGCCGTAATTTTTTTAGACTACGGATTCAGATGCAGCAACCCCATAAATATATAGTAAACATGGTCTGACCCCCGGACTCGGAAGAAAGTTTGATGTTGTTTTTTAAGGTTATGTCAAAACCCTGACTTGATGGAATTTTCTGGACCTTGGATTCAGATTCAGCGACCATTAAAACATGTAATAAACATAGTCTGACCCCCGGACTCGATACAAAAATATTTATGGGGTTTTTTGAGTTTATACCAGAACCCTGACGTGCTGGGGTTTTTCGGACCTCTAAATCGGATTCAGTGACACTAAAAACATATAGTAAACATAGTCTGACCTCCAGAAGCGGAAAAATATTTTGTTTGTGTGGTCGTGTTGTCGGCGTTGAATCGGTGGCCTGACACCAGCGTATCGCGTCAGTGCCGTACGATTACAATTTTCAATGTTAAGGCAAAATTATACCTAATATTTCTGCGTTTCTCTCAAATTAATTGTTTATCGTTAAATTGTACACGTGTTTGTATTTTACAGTAATTTTAAGTATAACTACTAATACTGTAATTGATGTAAATGAGAAAAATGATACCCTGCACTTGAAATATGGAATAAGAAGGAAGAAAGTCCGCCGCTATCAGAATGAAGAAAATAATACAATTGCTTGAATGTTTTCAGCAAAAATTACAAACAAAGGTTGCTAGAAAATATTGCCTACTCTTTGCTATCAGAGATCTAGATGTGTTGATCCATCTCACTCTCAGCTTCTTAATATTTTTTCTTCAGTTTGCTTACTTTTTACTTGTTAATATAGCAACCGTATTTGTTTCTTGCAAGTTGCCAGCAACCATATTGATTTTGATTTTGCTAATAATGTTTGATTGCCGTTTGCTCCTTAGTTGCTCCTCAATATCTTTGGTTTCTTTAATTGGTGTTACACTATAACCAATAGGTGAGCAGCCATGGTCCGACCGAAATTTGGAAATTTGGACAGTAATTTGGATCCCATTATTAAGCTAATTTCAGATGTGCTCTAATTTCGTCAAAATGTAGAGACACCAGATCGCAATGTAGTAAAATATCTTTTTTTCTATCAATAACGAAATGGAACGAAAGTTTCGGTCGATTCCCTGCAAACAACGTTGAATCACTGCCGGTATAAGTTTACTTGTACTTTTTGAGGATACCCACTTATTCTCTCACCAGGCTGAAATAATTATATTTATTTGTTTTACCTATAATACAAATGTAAGGGAGATGGAGTACAGTTGAAGAGCTAGCAGAAAAAAAGAGCTAAGTCACGTTCAAAGAAGTTTTCAGAAGAACGAAAAGATATCCGCATTTTGTTAATAATACGATAGCAAATTTCAAACTTGGTAATTTAGGGAAATTACATCCGCATAGATTACATTGCATTAACACACTTTAAACTATACTTAAGAGAAATTTACATCTAAAAGATTCCAAAAATGCAAAAAAATCAGTTAAAAAAATGTTAGAGATAAGCCCTTTTTGACTACCAGCCATTCAATAGTTCCATGTAGTGGCTACGCGAAATGTGAACTTTAAAGATTTTGTATGCTAAGTTTGGCCATTCCGGGCCTTATGAAAATTAGTATAAAATTTGAGTATAAGATCCAACTAAATATCACACTAAACTCCAAGGTATAATTTCCAATGTCAAAATGAATCAAAATTTTTTATCCGACTTCGAATGACAAAATAATACTTTGAAATGAAGCGTATATCGAAATGGCTTTTACATGTATAAAAAGTAGATTGATTTTTAAACTTTATTTGACGTATAAATAATGACTAACTATGTCAAATTATGCAAAAATTGTCAAAAGCAAAATAACGTTATACTATATATTTTACGCTGTTATGTGTAGCTTATTTAACCCCTTCACAACCGGAGTTCGTTTCGAGCAACGTAAGATTCAGAATTTGATTGCAAAGTAAGAAATCGAAATTCGAAAAATAAATTGCATATTTTTGTGTTTGAAATTTTTGATTTTCACTCGAAATGTCCCATACAAAATAGATGTGAAAAAATCACTTTTTGGGGTTGTTGAAACAACTTCTGTGACTTCGGGTATATGTAACGGGAAATTTATTGGATTTGCAGATGACTTCCTGATGAAGAGTTTTATGTATCAATTACATGGATTTTCTACCCCAAAGACAAACCCAAGGTGTCGTGAAATGAATGTGCTCGATTCGAGTCCTCCCAGTACAGTATTTCTCAGGTTATAATCTTCCGCAAGTAAACAGCATCGCTATGACCCTGCAATAGCACGAGCGTTTACAAAGAGACATTAGAAACGGAAAGAAAAGGCACTGTAGAGCAAGGTCATATTGAAATTTTTTAGATTTCAAATTTAGACCTGAAGCCTACGCTTGACCTACGCTTGACCTACGCTTGACACCTGACCTACGCTATTACTCCTGATAACTGATAAAAATTCGTCGTTGGAGGTGTCAATTAGGGTGGACAAAAAAAAAATAAATTTTTCAAAATCGATTTCTAATAGCAAAGAAATGTTAGTTTTTTATGAGCTGAATATACTATAAAATTTTGTCGCGTGTTCAAAATAGAAAAAATTGGATTTATGCGAATTTTCGGGGCTGCATTGATGAAAAATGACATTGTTGACTGTTCAAAGTATGAGCTTTCAAACGAAAGATAGAGAAGACAAATGGTCGGTTCGCTTAAAACTGTTCTGCGTTTTCCTTATATGGCATTCAATCCTGATGACTATCGATTATACCTTTGCATCGCCGTGGCATACTTTTCACCAAACTTTCGGCGATAGAGCAGAGTGCAAAGCGTTGCACAATCGGGAAGAAATGACTTTTTTCGTTCAAAATAACGTACAACCCACAAATAATGACCGATTTGAACGAAATTTTTTTTTAAAATAGCTGATAAAATTTCTAAGAGAGTGGTAGAGCCTGATTGTTGAATTAGGTTCTCAATTTTTTTATAAATAAACAAATATGACGAAAAACTGACCATTTTATCTATTTGACGTTCCCGGTGCTCGTCAATAACAAGAAAATTGATGAAATTGCCTAAGTTACATAGAATAACAATAGTTAAAGATGTTCCAATATTATACAACAATAAAAAAAATTGTAAACAAATTATTTGTTGCAAAAATGTTTTCCACGATTTTCCATAATTATACGTTTTTTCAAGTTATGTTGCAAAAATTTGAATGGAAACAATATTATATTTAAGAAATGTTCTCTTAAGATTATAATTGTTTATATTACAGTCCGCTTCCTAAATAATGCCGTTCTGAATAGTGCCGCTTCTTCTCATTCTTGCACGAGCGCATGCCCAACCATTGCGTTATCACTTCGAACGCCGAAATTTCAATCTAGTCTTTTTAAATAATGCCACTCAAATACGTGTACGAAAATGGACTATTTTTCTTTCTTCTCGTATTCGTACAAAAAAATAAAAAAATAAAAAAAGGTTTTCTATTAGTTCTAGATAAAACAGACAAAACAGTGCGTAAATAGAGTAAAAACTTGTTTTTTCAAATATATATCAAAAGTCCATTTATTGTCCGGCCAATTTCTGTCTTCCTAGAACTGCTAGCCCACACAGTTTGTCAGCCGTGTTAGGGTCAACAATGGGTCGCCACCGCATGTACAAGCTACATGTCTTGTATGTATGTATGGATTGTCCTGACTGTTTACGTTTCGGCCGTCTGATTTCTGTCACGAGGCAACCACGGAAACTGGACAGAAATGGGACTTCTGTTTTAATCAGAAAACTTACTCAGAATTGAATTTCAAATTTTAGAAAATCTGTAAAGCATTGATTATTCAACCATTATCCTTTAAAAATTATTCAATAATAATCGACAAGATTTAAAGTTAAGTAAACATTTTATTTCGAAATATATTTAATAAATCAATTACTACAGGATTAATAATTTATAGTAATATAATAATTAATCAAATACTTACTGAACCAATGTATACATTTTGTACTTGCGGGGAGGAAAAAAGAAAACTGACGAGCGGCACTATTCAGGAAGAGCGGACGCGAATTTGATGGCGATTCCACGTGCCAAAAGTAGGGAAAGCTGAATTTCGCAAAAAATACTCCCCTACCAGCCCATGTCCAGCATTATTCGGAAAGCATCCTATATAAACAAATTGAATGAACAAATACAGTAATCAGGCATTTTTCGATCGAAAAATTGGTTTTTTTCTATGTCAGTTTTTTAAATTAGGAACTTTATGATCATTTTCGCAGAGTTTATAATTTTTTTATTAATCTTATGATTTCTTTAAAAAAAATTTAGTAAACAAATGCATTACTTGGGCATTTGTAAGCAGAGACGTTCGTAGTTTTCAAAGCCAGTCTTTTCAGTTGTGAACTTCATGACAATTTCAGCAAAATTCATAAGTTGATAAATTTTATGATTTCTTTCAAGAAATTCAATAGACAATGCATTATTGGGTCATTTCTCTATGGAAATACACGTGTTTGTCAATTTCAGTGCTTTTGACTAAGCTTCACCATAATAATTCAGCTTAGATTTCTCAATTAATTTCTTTTTTGTTCTACACTCTTGAATTCGTTAAAAATATTTCTGTCTACTTGTTACATTCTTTTTTTTGTTATTCTCAGGCTATGGTAGAACAAATGACGATGACGCTGATATTCAGGTGGGTAAAGCTGGAAGTACCACTTTGCCCAAAGATCGCCAGACCTATGCCATAATTGAGGGCTCATTTAAGGC
>JAAAKG020149243.1:0-10087 GCA_010014905.2 Druon quercuslanigerum
AATAATTATTTTAATTGACACATTAAAATAATTTCTGCTTTATATTTTTTTATACAAGTTAGAATTAATAATAATATTTTCAACTAATTTCAGAAAATGAAATATATATTTATAAAAATTAAATGCATATATTTTTTATATTTTATTATTAAATGCACTCATTCCACAACATCACAAAAAATTACAGAAATTATATAATTAAAATAAAGTTATTTCAGAAATAAATAAACTTTTATCATACAAATTTATTTTACTCACTTGAACTAAATTAAAGTTCAATCTGGATGTAATTTAATATTTTAAACAAAATTGTTCAGCTGATAATTAATTAATGACTTAATAAAATTAAAAGCATTAAAGAATTATTTTTAGTGAATCATTTAAATAATTTCTTTCTAAACTTTTTAGAACAGTTGAGTTATTTATAACATTTTAAACGATTCCAGGAAAAATAAAAAAATATTCGCAAATCATTTCAAAATCAGAATTCAGATGCTCATTTAACATCGCAAAACTTTACAAAAATAATGTAATTCAAATTGAGCTATTTCAAACATTCGCAAACTTTTATTATACAAATTATGACTAATGTCAAATTACATAAACTTTAAGTAAATAATAAATTTATTTTACTTGATCAACAAAAATTACAATTCAATCTTTATGTAGTTTAATATTGTGAAAAAATCAGGTAATAATTAATTAATGGAAAATAATTATAATTAATTATATTATAATAATTAATAACGTAAAAAGCATTAAACTGTAATTTTCATGCAGACATTAAAATCATTTTTATTTTACATTTTATTTTTTATTTTCACATTCATTTTAGATACCCATTTTGCAACGTCAGAGTCATTTGAAAATTTATGTAATTAAAATAGAGATGTTTCAATATTAATAAACTTTTATTGTGCGAATTATATCCAATAATAAATTATTTCACAATATGAGAAGCACTTAAACTATAACTTTCACTGGATCATTCAAATAAACTTTGCTTCATATCTATTTTCAAATTTGACTTTTCATTTCTAAAAATTGTATTTATTAATAACACTTTAAACTAATTCGAAAAATCGTACGTTTGAAAAGAATAAATTAATAGTTAACCAGTTTAAAAAATGAAATTTAATAGAGGTATTCTATAAAAGAGAAATTAAACTTTTATTGAAAAAGTAATACCTAATATTGAATTATATAATCTGCAATTAAATAATACATTCATGTTACTTATTTTAAAACATTTTAAATTGAATCTTAATGTAATTCAATATTGTTGTCAAAATAATCAACTAAAAATTAAGTAAAAAGTTCACAACAAAAAAAGCCTCAAGCAATTATTTTAAATAAAAAAATCAAATTATTTTTTTTTAAATATTGTTTTTAATTTTACTTTTTATTTCGGAATATCTTTAATTTTAAAATAATTCCAGAAAAGTGGAGCTTTAACAGAATTACTTAATAAATACTGAATCATTTCAAAACAAACAAAGCATTAAGCCATTATTTCAGTTGAAAATTCAAATAATTGAAACCTTTAAAAATTATTTTCATTGCAACATTTAAATAATTTGAACTTTCAATGTGTTTTCGTTTTGAATTTGTCTTTGTTTAGCCTTAATTAACTATAAGCTTTTAACTATTTTTAGAAAATATAAATTTTAGCAGTATCTATTAATATTTAATTAATGAGTAAAGAACACAAAAATCATATATTCATTTTTTCATAAAAATGTATGTATACATATAATTTTGAAAATTGAATTCAGATACTCATTTTTCAACATTGCAAACATTATAAAAATGATTGTAATGGAGATATTGTAAACAAAAAACAAATTTTATTATAGAAATCATAGCCAATATTTAATTACATAACCTTAATGTAAATGATTAATTTGTGTGACTTAATTAAAAACAATCTATATTCAGTTTTAAACAAAAAAATCAATCAGTCAATAGTCAGTTAATCAATTCATAACATAAAAAGCATTGAATAAATTATTTTCATTGAATCATTCAAATAATTTTTATTATACGTATCCTTTCTTTCACTTGGATTTAGTAATTAACTAATAACTAATTAATTAGTTTACGAGATAAATCGAAGAGATATTTTCATAAAAAAATATAAATGATCCTCATTTTATGTTTTGTTAGAAACTCAAAATTGCATTTCTAAAAAATTTAGTTTATTGTCTCAGTACCTTTTATCCTAATTCCAGATAAAAATTGAAATACGTGTGCAAGTAATTTTGAAAAAATCAATTCAGGTAGTCGCACATTTTACGTTTATTAAAGGAGTTATGATCAAAAGTTAAAAATTACATAAATTGTACTTTATGATATATTACTATGGTGGTGCTGCATGGAAAAAATGTAATAAAAAACAATAATGAATTACTGGAACAATTAATACTCTGCAATTATAATATTAAACACAAGACGTGTTATGGATCCGTTAAAGAAATGGAAACAAATTAAAAAAAAAAAAAAGGCCCATTGTGTGTACAAAATAAAGTTTGTTTCCATTTCTTTAACGGATCGATAACACGTCTTGTGTTTAATATTATAATTGCAGAGTATTAATTGCTTCAGTAATTCATTATTGTTTTTTATTACATTTTTTCCATGCAGCACCACCATAGTACTTTGATTACCGATATGTACTTAAAATACATAAATTCTATTTTATAATATAACACTGAGGTGGCGCCAAAACTCCTTACATTGTAATCTTTTTATAATTTAAATCTTACCGCAAAAAGTTAGACCGCTGCATTTATACTTTTTTCCTCCACTCGATTCTTTCTAACGATGAGTTTGAAAATTTTGTTTTAGTCTCTCGAATTCATTACGATAATGTCGTCTTGAAACCGCTCGTTTACTTTGAAATACTGAATATTAAATATTCACCATTTTTATTCTAAATATTGCAACACTTCTTTTATTATTGTAACAAAAATATGAAATTCGCCACGTAAAAACCACTATATCAATTTTAGAAACGCATCACTTTTGTCCGTGCTATGATATTGTAGAATACTAAAGTTCCAAACGTTTTTATCATTTAATCAAATGAAAAGTCTCTCAGTGTCCGAAGGAAATTAATGCGTATATTCATCTGGAAAATGTCGTTCGACTTTATTATATATGAATATTTTCGAGATGCTGCAAATGTTAGGAATTGAGGGCAGTGCTCGCACCACCTCCAGAGAAAATAGATGCGTGCTTGGAATACTTAGGTACCAATTTCGGCTGCGTATAAATAATACAGTGAGGGATGCTCATTGCTCACCCGGACCTGGACATCCCTTTGCAGGAAAATTAGATTCCCTATCTAGTCTCGCACACGCAACTTCGTGAGCCTTATATATTTTTATATATATGCCATGGATTGGATTAGTTCCTGGCAAAAAGTTGGATTGCTCCGCCTCAAGCTTCACAGCTCATCGAATCGAAAACTTTTACGTTTCGTCTGCTTCCATATCTCATGTTTGTGTTATGTTTTGGAAAGATTTTCTTTATTTTCTAATTTGGGAGGATCTTTTGTAATTTATTTCGTACTGATAGAATTAGTAATTGTCGAAATGAAATTGGAATCAGTAAATTAGTCTTTATTAGTTTGCTATGCTATACATTTTTTTGCTCTTCTGTTTAATATTAGAAATATCGTATTTTCCCATAGAGTTTATAAACCCTTAAGAGTGGCAGGGTATTTCGGGACAAAAAAAAACACTTTTTTAAGAAATTTTTACAGAAGGCTTAAGCTACTTTATTAAAATTTCTTGCACGTTATAGTACATCATTTTAATAACATTTAAAAAAAGTTTCAAAGGAAAATATCAAAAAATAAGCCAGTGAGAGTCTTATCCAAAACATGTTTTCCAAAAGACGTTTTGCGTTGTCCATCGCCATTCGTCGTAGAATCATCCGAAATAAAAAAAGTCGGGATTTTTTGTAAATGTAGGACTTTTTCCCGCCCTCTCCGCCGTTTTTTAATTTTTAAACAAATTTTTTAATGTTTGGTGGCTGTGTAAAGCTGTCTAAAGAGGGAAGAAATTTTATATGTAGCAACTTATGATATTTTTGAACACACTTTTTAAAAATATTTCCTTCCAAAATATTTATTCTTTTTTTAATTCGAATTCTATTAAAATGTCAATTTTAATCTTTTTTTTAAGGATGTATAGGGGCCGTCCATAAACCATGTTAATAATTTTAGAAGAGGAGAAGGATTCAGATAAAAAGACCTGTTCGTCTTATTTTGGTATTTTTTAAAAAGAACTTTTTTTTATCTGTTTTTAAGAAACTCCAACTTTTTCTCGATTTTTCGTTTGAGTGTTGAATAAGTTAAAATAACCCAACAAGAAATTACAACCATTTTTTATTAAACAGTTTTATTTTTTATGATAATTCTACTATTATACTTTTAAATTGGACTTCATCTCGTTTGGTTAACAATTCAAACTATTTAGTTGCAAATTCATCTATTTTAGATAATAATTCAACTATCTGGTTTAAAATTCATATATTTTGTTAAAAATTCTTCTCTTGTGGTACAAAATTAAACTTTTTAGTTAAGCAATCATCTTTTTGTTAAAAAATTCAAATATTTTTCGTAGAATGATGAATTCTTATGTTGAAAGTTAATTTTTTTGTCGAAGATTCATAATTTTATTTAAAAACTTGTCACCGTTTCAAAATGCAACTATTTTATTAAAAATTAGTATTTATTTTTCCTTGAGGACGAGTTTTTTAAAATGCAAATGTAGCTTTCCATTTCTTGTTCAAAATTGATATATTTAACAAAAATTTGGTCTTTTTTAGTTAAAAATTCAACTATTTGGTGAAAATGTTTTTGATAGAAAACTAATCTTCTTAGCTGAAAATTCTTTTTTTCTGGTACAAACTTAAACTCTTTGGTTAACAATTATCTTTTTGGTTAAAAATTCCACTATTTAATAGAATGATGAATTCTTATGTTGAAAGTTCATTTTTTGTTAAAGATTCATAATTTTACTCCAAAATTTATATCTGGTTTAAAATATAACAATTTTATGAAAAATTAGTTTCTTTTTGTTAATTAAGAATTATTTTTCTAACTGTTAATGTAACTATTTAATTTTTTTTTTGAAAATTGATATAAAAAATTGTAGTTCGATATTTTCTGGTTAAAAATTCAACTATTAGCCAAAAATAGTTTTTAAAGAAAATTAATATTCGTGGTTAAAAATTCTTTTTTTGTGGTACAAACTTTAACTTTTTGGTTAAGCAATAATTTTTTCATTAAAAACTCAACTGTTTTCTGGATTCATGAAATTTTTTATTGAAAGTTCTTTCTTTTTGTAAAAGATTCATAATTTTACTCGAAAATTTATGACTTCAAAAATTCAACTATTTTGATGAATAGTTTAAACAAATTTTAATTAATTAAAATCAATTATTTAAATAATGAATAAATTAAAAATTTTGAAAAGTTAAATTAGTTTTTGTTATTGACGAATATTAAGTTTTTCAACTGCAAATTTAACTATTCAATTTTTTGTTAAAAATTACATAATCTATTAATTAAAAATATTTTTGATAAAAAATTAATCTTCACGGTTGAAGATTCGATCTTTTTGGTTGAACATGAAACTTATTTTACTGAAAACTATTCTGTTTTAGTTGAGCATTTAACTATTTGGTTCAAAAATTCTATTTTTTTTTGCTCAATTCACCTGTTTGTAATTTTTAATTAAAATCTTCATGGGTTAAAATAACAACTATTACATATTTCGTTAAGAATTTGTCTTTTTTACATAAAAAAGCAGGTTCTTTTGAAAGTTTTACTACTTTCTTCAAAATTAATTTTTTTTGGTTGAATACTCAAATTCTAGTTAAAAATTCATCTTTTTTTGTTGAAAATTTACGTTGTTAAAAATTACTTCTTTTAGTTGCAAATTTTAATGTTTTTAACCGAAAATTGAACTATTACATTTCCGGTTTAAAATCTATAAATTCAGTGTATCAAATTCAATTATTTGGGTTTAAAAGAAGATATTTGATCGAAATTTAATTTTTTTTGTAGAAAATTAAACTTTTTAGTAAAAAAAATAATCTTTTTGATTGAAAATTCATAGTTCAGAAAATTTATAGCTGAAAATTAACACATTGAATTAAATTACGATCATTTGGTTAGAAATTGATGTATGTTGATAAAAATTCGTCTTTTTGATAGAAAATGTACCTTATTTTTAAATATATATCTTTTCTGGTTAAAATGCAACTTGTATGGTAGAAAATTCTATTTTTTTGTTGAATTTAACTATTTTTTATTTCAAATTCAAATCTTGTTTGGTTGGAATATCAACTATTATGTGTTTCGATGCGATTTTTTTTTTTTTGAAAACATAATAACTTTCTTTCGATTTAAATTCAATACTAAAAATTTTTTTTTGATTGAAAATTCTACTTTTTTGTAGAAAACTCGTCTTTTTGGCTTGACAGTTCAACAGTATGGTACGAAATTAAACTATTAGACTATTAAACTATTTTATAACATCTATTTCGTACAATATTTATGTAAATTATTTTGTTAAAATAATAAATAATTATTTATCAAACATGAATTTTCGACAAAGTAGTTCAATTTTTTATCAACTTTTGTAATTTTCGAGCCTAATCTACGAATTCTGTACAAAGGCATAGAATTTTCAAGAAGAATGTGAATTCTAAACCAAGGCACATAATTTTTTATCATTTTTATTTTTAAATGAAATATAACATTTCTGCAAAAAAAAAATTTGTTTTTAAGCATATAAAAAAGAATCAATTTTATTGTTTTATTTTTAACCAAAAAGGATGACTGTTCAACGAAATTCTTGCATTTACAACCAGAAAATGTTATGTTTCAAGAAAAAAGTCCCTTCTCATCCAAAACAGATTAATTTTTAATTAGTTGCATTTTTATTTAAAAAAATTAAATTTCTACAAAAAAGCTGAATTTTAAAACCAATAAGAAAATTAATTAAATTGTTGAATTTGCAGGCCAAAAAGATGAATTTTCGACAAATTAGTTAACATTTAAACCAAAAAGGAATACATTGAAACCCTTAATAGGCACTATGGGTCTAGGGTACCCAGGAAAATTAAAAAAAAATATTTTTCATTCAAACGCCAAAACATCCGACATAGAATTTGAAAAATGAGGAAAAACGTAGTTTCTAATTTTTTCAAACAAAAAAACACCTGTAAGATCAAGTTGATAACTTTTTAAAATCTTAAACAGTTACGTTTACTGTTGTATGAAAGCTCGTCATCACAAGAGTAAGTAGTTCGATTTTTGTGTAAAAATAATAAAAATTGAAAAAGATATCTAATTTTTTGTAAAAATAAGCAATCGAAGTTGGTGGTGGGTCCATCTGACCCAGTGGTTCCTTTACGTTCAATACCGGAAGTGTGCCGGTTAAAGATTAACCAAGCTGTTGTATTTTCATCAAAAGAATTAAACTTTGAATCCAAAAATATAATTTTTAAGGATACGTAAGAACACGTACAATCAATTTCAAAAGTTGCATATCTTTAAAATTATTTATAAAATCGACTTGAAATTACTCTAATTATAATTTTTTCTACAAATCTCGATAGAGGCTTCTAAGCACACTTAAGAAAAAAATTATTCAGCTTAAAATTGTTTATTTAACAGTAGTTGTTTAAAGATCAAGTTTTTTCTTTCTATTTAGGAAAAAGTTACAATTTTCATTTAAACCTAATGATCAAGGCCTCATTTTATTGTTCAAAGGATTCTCTAAATTTCTATTTAAGTTAAATTTATTTTAATAAATTAATTAAGCAATTAGACAGTTATTATTGTTATAACCAATCATTGTTGAAATTTTAATTACCACCGCCCAAATTTAATTGTAGAGAATCCTTCAAAGAATAAAATGAGGCCTTGATCATTGGGAATAAAAAAGAATTGTAACCTTTCGCTAAAGAGAAAGCAAAATTTAAAACTGTAAATAACAAATGTTAAATAAACAATTTTAATTAAAATTATTTTTGCTAAAGTAAACTTAGGAGCTTGCGTCATGATTTCCGGAAATCAATAATAGATATATTTTTTTATATTTTATAAATCATTTTAAATATTGTCGACTTTTGAGATTGATTGTATCTATCTTGAATAAAAAATACAAAATTGTTAACCAGAAATGTAATATTTGGAATTATGATAATTTTCAGACCAAAGAATAATAGTTTAAAAATTATAAAGAGAAAAAAAAGGTTTATTTTTTTTTGCAGTTTCCCAAGTTTATAAAATATTATTAATATTTGTTGAGGGGTTTAAAAAAATCGCTTTACGTAGGTTTTTTGGAAGACTATTATTGTTATTATTATAATTATTATTATATTTTAATATGTTGTCACTCCTTATTAAAAAAATACAAATTTTTTAACCAGAAATGTAATATTTTGAATTACGATAATTTTTAGACTAAAGAAGAATAGTTTAAACAAACATAACAGTTCACTTTTAACAGGTAAAAAATATTAGATTAGAAAACTGGAAATTGCCAAGAGAAAATAAGGTTCATTTTTTATTGCAGTTTTCCAAGTTTATAAAATATTACTAATATATGTTAAGGCGTGTCAAGAAATCGCTTTACGTAGATTTTTTGGATGACTATTATTATTATTTTTTTTTTAAACGTTGTCACTCCTTATTAAAAAAATACAAACTTCCTAACCAGTAATGTAATATTTTGAATTATGATAATTTTCAGAATAAAGAATAATAGTTTAAACAAACATAACAGTTCATTTTTAAAACGTAAAAAATATTAGATTAGAAAACTGGAAATTGCCAAGAGAAAATAAGGTTCATTTTTTATTGCAGTTTTCCAAGTTTATAAAATATTACTAATATATGTTAAGGCGTGTCAAGAAATCGCTTTACGTAGATTTTTTGGATTACTATTATTATTATTATTATTATTATAATTATTATATTTTAAAACTTTGTCACTCCTTATTAAAAATGTAAAAATTTCTTAACCAATAATGTAATATTTGGAATTATGATAATGTTCAGACTAAAGAAGAATAGTTTACAGAAATATAACAGTTCATTTTTCAAACGTAAAGAATATTAGATTAGAAAACTGAAAATTATCAAGAGAGAATAAGGTTTATTTTTTATTGCAGTTTCTCAAGGTAATAAAATATTATTAATATATCTTTAGGGGTCTCGAGAAATCGCTTTACGTAGATTTTTTGGATGAATATTAAATAATGACTTAATATTCATTATTAAATCGTTATTATTATTATTATTATTATTATATTTGAAATTTTGTCACTCCTTATTAAAAAAATACAAATTTCTTAACCAGAAATGTAATATTTGGAATTATGATAATTTTCAGACTAAAGAATAATAGTTTAAAAAAACATAGCAGTTCACTTTTAACATTTAAAAAATATTAGATTAGAAAACTGAAAATTATCAAGAGAAAATAAGGTTCATTTTTAGTTGCAGTGGTCCAAGTTTATAAAATATTACTAATATTTGTTGAGTGGTGTCAAAAAATTGCTTTACTTCGATTTTTTGTATGATTATTATTATTATTATTATTATTATTATATTTAAAAATTTTGTCACTCCTTATTAAAAAAAATACAAATTTTTTAACCAGAAATGTAATATTTGGAATAACGATAATTTTCAGACTAAAGAATAATAGTTTAAACAAACATAAAAATTCACTTTTAACACGTAAAAAATATTAGATTAGAAAACTGAAAATTATCAAGAAAAAATAAGGTTCATTTTTAATTGCAGTCTCCCAAATTTATAAAATATTACTAATATTTGTTAAGGGGTGTCAAGAAATCGCTTTACGTAGATTTTTTGGATGACTATTACTATTATTATTAATATTATTATTATTATTATTATTATACTTGAAAATGTTGTCACTCCTTATTAAAAAAATACAAATTTCTTAACCAGAAAAGTAATATTTGGAATTATGATAATTTTCAGACTAAAAAATAATAGTTTAAAAAAACATAGCAGTTCACTTTTAACATG
>JAAAKG020149244.1:0-10087 GCA_010014905.2 Druon quercuslanigerum
AGAAATCGATCGTTTTCGCCACTATTTTCAGTTGAAAAACGTGGTATTTTCGACGTGGATATTGGACAAAATATATTCCCACCATTTTAGAATTTGTATGGCAAATTTCAGTTTAAATGTTTTGTGTATGAAAAAAATGTATTTTCCATTTTATTGAGGGGAATTTTTTTGGAAATGAATAATAAGTAAATAAAATATTTTTTAAAAATGATGGAAAATACAAGTTTGTTCACGGGTACCTACAATTGCAAAAAAATGTTTTTATTTATTTTTTATTTATTGGTGCTTTTTTAATCAACTGAGAGTAAAAATCCGTTTACACAGAATTCGTAAAACATAGAAAAGTTTTTGTTTTAAATTAATATATATATATATATATATATATATATATATATATATATATTTCCTCAGTTTATCGCAACTGCATATTTCGTCATTTTTTGAAATATATTTCGAAGAAAGAAATGTTTTGTAATTGTTTCCATCTAAGTTTCTTTAATTACATAAAATTTACCCAAAAAAATTTGAAAGATTATTTAAAAACTTTTTACGATTCTGTGTAAACGGATTTTTGCGGATCTTCTGTAAAGAACGCTCATGCTTGAGAACTCGTAAAAAGTAAAAAATAAAATTTTGGTTTGAAGCTTAAAAATATTTCAGCGTTTCCGATATTTATTAAAATGAGAATAAAGACGACAAAAATTTTTTTTTTAATTTGTTTCAAAAAAAGTTATTTTAAATCTTCAAAAAATAAAAAAAAAATGATACAAATTAAATACACTTTAAACTTAAAAAAGAATAGTTAAATTTTCTGCAAAAAATTAATTTTCAATTAAGTAAATTAAATTTTTAACGAATTTTGTTAAATTTTTAATCAAACAGATTTATTTTCAATCAAAAAGATTTAATTTCTTTTGAAAAAGATTAATTTAGACAATAAATATAATGGTTGAATTTTATTTAAACAAATTAATATTCATTAAAATACTAATTTTCATTCCAGGAAATAAATTTTCAAGTAAAAAAAATAAAATGTAAACCAAGATGATAAATTTTCTGCCAGCGAAGAATAATTTCTAACGAAACACATGCTTTTTAAAACAAATATTTGAAATTTATAAATAGTTTTTCAATCTATTAGTTAAATTTTTAAACAGGAAAATTAGTTTTCAACCGAAAATATTTAGTTTCAACCAACAAGAATTGTTTTCTACCAAAAAATATTAATTTTCCATAAAGTACAGAAAATTTAAAACCAAAATAACTGAATTTTCAACTGAAGAACGTACAAAAGTAATTCTTAAATAAAAAACAAAAATATTTTTTAACAAAGTAGTTGAGTTTTGAACAAAAAGAAAGGATTTTCCAAATAAAATGAGATTTTTAACAAAAAAAGAAGCAACTTCCACCAAAATAAATCAATGCACAATATTTTTCAAAATTTCTTTCAATTCGATAAAGTAGTTGATTTTCCAAAAAAAATTAATTCTTCACGAAAGGTTTAATAGTTGATATTTCAACCAAAAATGATTTTATCTTGAATTAAAAAATAGTCGATAACAACCAAAAATAGACGAATTTTCAAAAAAAAAAATGATGAATCCTCGACATAAACATATATTTTTTTAATCAAAGAGTTAAGACTTTTGTGCCAAAAAAAAATACAATTTCACGCAAATAGATGAATTTTCAACCAGGCATATTAAATATTTGTAAAAAAACTTTTTTTTACGACAAATGAAATAGTTTAATGTTCAGTCACACAAGTGCATTTTTAACTTAAATTTGGTATCTTTGACCAAAAAATGTATTTATGACAAAAAAAAATCGAAAGAATACATGAAATTTGAACTAAAAAAGAAAATCTTTCAACCAAACATAGAATACTTAAATTCAAGTTAGAAAAAGAAATGTTAACCCCAAAAAAAGAATGTGTAATAAAATAGTTAAATTTGTAATCAAACAAATGAAATTTAATCCAAAAAGATCAAGAAAATTCAAATATTTTTTTTAAAATTCGCCTTTTGTAGAAAAGTATTCTTATTACCACTTTTTATCAACAAAAATCGTATTTTTTATCAAAGTTGTCTCATTATTACTTTTCTACTGAAAAAACAGAATTTTTAACAAAATAGTTGAATTTAAAAAAAAAACACATGGTTTTTGAACCTAAAACGGAATAGTTAAATTTTAAAAGAAACAGAAACATTTTCAAACAAGAAGATTAAATTTCTGTCAAGAAAGATAAATATAAAAAAAATTGAATAGTCAAATTTTCAGTAAAAAAATTAATATTCGATAGAGAAAACTAATTTTTAATCAAAGAAATATATTTTTAACCGAAAAGATAAATTTTCAACCAAGAAAATTAATTTCCTACTAATTAGGAAGATTTTCTAACAAAATATATAAATTTTCAAACGAATGTTTGAGTTTTCAAAGAAATTTTCAACTTATTTCTAGCCAGCAGTAAATAAATGAGTTTTCAATCAATAAATGTTCAACTAAAACTAATTAATTTTTATCCGAAAACAGAATTAAATTTCAACAAGATAATTAAATTTTTAAGCAAACAGATGAATTTTCAAATATGAACATTAAATTTTTCACCAATAAAAGATAAATTTTTGACTCAAAATTTAATTGATAAACTTTCAGTAAAAAAATATATTTCAATAAAAAAAAAACTAATTTTCAATCATAGAAATAAATTTTCAACCAATAAGATAAATCTTTGACCAAGAAGATTATTTTTTTTAAATAGAGGAATTTTTAACCAAATAGTTGAATTTTCAGTTGAAGAAGATAAATTTTGAACGAAAAATATAATACTTGATATTGAAAGAATAATAATTTTATTCAGAAAATTGTTGAATTAAACCAGAAAAATACAAACTTTAACAAAAAGATATGCAACTTCTACCAAATAAGTGAACGGTCAAACCAAAAAGATGAATTTTCTAAAATAACGTTAAATTTTTAATTTAAAAAAAATTTCAAATAAAATTGTTCCATTTTTAACAAATAATAGTACGAATCCCTATTTAAGTTAATTGAAAGTATGCGATTGCCTAAATTGGCCGTATATTTAACCCGGTTCTTAAATTTTCGGTAAAAAAAAATTTTCAACCAAAAAGATAAATTGTTAACCATGAAGAAGAAATTTCTATCAATAAAGATCTAAAATGAGTTTTCAATGAATAATACAAATTTTAAAACAACAAGATTTATTTTCCACCAAAAAAGATAAATATAATAGTTGATATTTCAAAAAAGAATAATGTGTATTTCAATCCGACAACTGTTGACTACAACCAAAAAAAGACAAATGTTCAAAAGGAAGCTTGAAATATTTAATCATAAAAATGCAACTTCCACTTCAACAGACAAATTGCGAAGTAAAAAAGATCAACTGACAACCAAAAATACTACTTATAGAATATTTAATAAGAAAAAAAACCATTTTTCAAATAAAGAAATAAATTTTCAAACAAAAAAGATTAATCAAAAAATAAACAGGTATTTTCAACGAAATGGTTAAATTTTTAACTGAAGCAGTTGAATTCAACCATAAGAAGACAACTTAAAAAAACATTTGAGATTTTTAGCAAAAAAAGATGCAACTTCCACCAAAATAAATAAATGTTCAAACAAAAAAGATGAATTTTCAACCAAAAATTTAAATTAATAATACAAAAAAATAACTTTTAAACTGAATTGTTGAAAAATCAACAAAATAATAAAATTACTTTCAATTTCAGTTTGTGGAAAATTTAGTATGTGTCATCCAATATTTACGACCATAAAAGCAGTAAAGTTAACTTGCGAAAATCAACGCAAGAGCAAAGGAAACAAAGAGGAGCATATCAATTTAAACAAGAATACCACCAATAAGATAAATTTTCAAACAAAAATTTAACGTTTAAACTTTCAATAGAAAAAAATTGTTAATCAATAAAAATATTAATTTTCAATTTAAAAAAAAATTTGCAACTAAGAAGACTAATTTTTGACCAAGAAGACTAATTAAAAAAAGAGGAATTTTCAACCAAATGCTGCATTTTCAACTGAAGAAGGTAAATTCAGAACGAAAAATATAATACTTGATATAATTAAAAAATTAATTTTTTATTAAAATGTTTTTAAAACTGTTGAATTCAACCTGAAAAAGACAAAATTTCATCAAAATATTTGACATTTAAAAAAAAAGATGCAACTTCTACCAAAATAAATGAGTGGTCAACCCAAAAAGATGAATTTTCAACAAAAACGTTAAATTTTTCATCAGAAAAATAATTTTTAAATAAAAATTTTTAATTTTAAACAAAATAATAGTATGAATTACAATTTAAGTTGATCTTAAATTTTCAGTTTAAAAAAAATTTCAACCAAAAAGATAAATTTTTAACGAAGAAGAATAAATGTTCACCATTAAAGATGTAAATTGAGTTTTCAATCAAGAAGATAAATTTTCAAACAACAAGATTTATTTTCTACTAAAAAGTATTAGTTAAAAAAAATTACAGGAATTTTCAACGAAATAGTTAAATTTTCAACCGAAGAAGATGAATTCTGAACGATAAATATAATAGATGCTATTTCAAAAAAAAAAATTATTTCAATTCGAAAACAGTTGAACTCAACATTAAAAAGGCAACTTTTTCAAAAAACATTAATTTTCTACCCAAAAAGACAAATTTTGAACTAAAAAAGATAAACTTTCAACCAAACATACTACTTTTAGAATATTTAAATTTTCACTAAGAACAATTAATATTCAATAAAAAAAATATTTTTCAATTAAATAAATACTATTTTTTTCTACCAAAAAGATCAATTTTCAACGATTTTTTAACCAAAGAGATGATTTTCAACCAAAAAAAAATGTGAACAAACTAGTTAAACTTTTAGCCAATAAAGGAGTTTTCAATAAATAAAATAAAGTTTCAAAGGACAAAATTAGATTTCGACCAAAAAATATTTATTAAAAAATGAATGGGTATTTTCAACGAAATATTCAAATTTTCAACTGAAAGAGATGATTTCTGTGAGATAAAAATAATAGATGATATTTAAAAAAATGTATTTCAATCCGACGACAGTTGAATACAAACCATAAAAAGACAGCTTAAAAAACAGATGAGATTTTTAGCAAAAAAAGAAGCAACTTCCACCAAAATAAATTAATGCACAACCAAAAAAGATGAAATTTCAACCAAACATTTGAACTTTTAATACAGAAGAATAACTTTTGAACTAAATTGTTCAAAAATCAACAAAATAGTAAAATTACTTTTAATTTAGGTTTATGGAAAATATAGGCCATTGACTATATATCAGCCGTACGGTTAGTCCGGTACTGCAGTTGTTACTAACGCTTTTTTCTAGCACACATAGTATGTGTCATCAAATATTTATGACCATAAAAGCAGTAAAGTTAACTTGCGAAAATCAAAAGCGGGAACAAAGAAAACAAAGAGAAGCAATCAATTCTAACAAGAATACAATTTTTTTCAGCATGCAATTTGCTTACACGCCTCGGCTGTCAACGCGCAATTATTTGACAGCACAGACGTTAAGCATTCTCCGGGAAAACCTTTTTGCGAGAATATTACTTTTACTAAAATGCGCGTCGCCGCATAAACAGTTGTATGTAAATTTTCATTAGCAGTTGTACACTCTATAGAAGGCATTTCTATATCCCATATCGATCATTCACACTGATAGGCACCGAGAGAAGAATAAGATACTGAGAAAGAATATGGATAAGTACTATATAAGTACTTTAGTACTTGTGGACGCGTAACATTTTACACACAGGTAATAAATGGTATCAACAAGTGGATGTTTTGATGTTATTATGGCTCCCGGGTCATAAACGTAAAATATTAGCTGTATCAACGCTCGCATAAAAATATGTGAATTATTACACCTGCGGCGCGCCGAACTTTTATGTACTATTTATTTCCGCGTTGTAACCCATCTTTCGATAAGGAGATTTCACACGGATTTTAAGAACCTAGTTTTTTTTTGACAATTCAACTCATTTTGGATTTATTTTATATATATTTAATTTTAATTTCTTAATCAGGGGCCGTGCATAAATTAAGTAACGTCTTTTTTTGAGAGGCGGTCAACAATTTTTCTATGCTATCTTACATTGGGGAAGGGGGCATGTGTGGTTAAAATAATTTCTTACGAAATATTTCCAAGTCTGTGATTTATCTTATAATTCAAGTAGTATTTAGTAATTAGGTATTAGTATTAATATTTAGAAAATACTCATAAATTAATAAATAAACAAGAAATCATGCATTATTATCTGAGGTGTTTTTTTTAATATATTACCTCCCTTCCCTATGTAAACGATTATTTTATTCAAAACACGTCCTTTTGGTTTAACATTTATATTTCTAAAATTAATATTTTTGGCTTGATTATTCAACAATATAATTTTTATTATTTTTCTTTGCAAAATAAAAAATGAATTTTAGTAGAAAATTAATCTCTTTTTGTAGAAATTTTATCCTTTTGGTTAAAAATTAATCTGCTTCGGTTAAAAATTATCTGTTTAGTTGAAAATTTATATTTTATGGTTTAAAATACATTTTTTTGTTGAAAATTGATTTTTTAATTAAAAATTTAACTTCTCCATTTTTTACGGAAAATTTAATTATTTGTTTGACAATTCGTCTTTTTGGCTTGAAAAATCACTTGAATACAAATTTTCTTTTAGTTAAAAATTTATTTATTTTGTGGAAATTTAAGCCTTTTTTTTAATAATTCAACTGTCTAATTAAAAAATAATCTGCTTCAAAAAATAACTTTTTTGTTGAAAATTCACATTTTTAGGTGAAAAAATCAAATATTTTATTAAAATTACATCCTTTTCAGTGGAAAATTTAATTTCTTTGTTGAAAATTTATTTATTTGGCTTGAAAATTCAACAGTATTATTATCGTTTTGTTTCTCTTTAAGTAAAAAAAAAATTCGGTCAAAAATTCATCTCTTTTTAAAAAATTTTACCTTCTTGGTTAATAATTAATCTGTTTCAGTTAATAAATGATAGTTTTTGTTAAAAATTTACATTTGACATTTAAAAATTTAACGATTTTGTTAAAAATTAATTTTTTGTTGAAAAATGGTTTATTAATTTTTTGTTGTAATAAATTAAACAATTTCATTACAAACTTATCGTTTTGAGTTTAAACTTATCCTTTTTAGTAAAAAATGTAATCATTTTGTTGAAAATTCAACAATAAGATTGTCAATCTTCTTGATTGATAAATTATACGTCTGGATGAAAGTTTAACAACTTTCTTAAAAATGCACGTTTTTTAAATATTTAAAAAAAGATAATTTTTTCACTGAAAATTTTACTATTTGGTTGAAAATTCAACTGTTTGGTTAAAAATTAACTTTCTTTTTGAAAACTCATATTTTCGGGATGAAAATTCAACCGTTTTCAAGAAGATTAATGTTCATGGTTGAAAATTCAACTATTTGCTTAAAAATTCATGTATTTTTTAGAAAGTTCGTCTTTTGTGATAAAAGTAATTCTTCTTGGTTGATAGTTACCTGTTTCTTTAAAAGAGGAACTACTTTCTTGAAAAATCGTTCATTTGTTAAAAAATAATTTTTAATTAAAATTTAAATATTTGGTTAAAAATTCAACTGCTTTTTAAAAAATCAACTTCATTTTTAAAATACAATATTTTCGGGATGAAAATTCAACCGTTTTTTGGAAAATTAATCTTCTTGGTTAATAGTTCCTCCCCTTGGTTGAAAGTTGCATTATTTTCATAAAAATTAATTTCTTTTAATATTCTTAATTTTAAATTGAAATTCATATCTTTTTAAAAAAATTGAAGCATTTAAATTTTCAACCGAATAGTTAAATTTTTAGTGAGCAAATTAAATTTTTACCAAATGAACAAATTTTCAAGAGAGTATTTTAATTTTTAACCAAAGATATGAATTTCAAACTAAAATTCTGAATCTTTGAAAAAAAATGTTTGAGGAAGTAATTCATAGCCTTCAACCAAGGAGTAGAACTATCAACGGCGTAGTTAATTTTTAATCAATCAGTCAAATTTTCAGTCGAAAAAAAAAATTTCTTACAAAATAAACGAATTTTCAACAATGTAGTTCAACTTTTAACCAAGGGGTTAACGATCAACGAAGAAGATTAATTTTCTAGAAGACAATTCAATTTTCAACTCAAAAAGATGTATAACTTGTAACCAATCAGTTAAAATTTTAATCAAACAGTTACATTTTCAGTGGAAAAAAATCATTTCTTATCAAATAAACAAATTTTTAAGAATCTACTTAAAATTTTAACCAAGGAGTTAACTATCAACCAAGAGAAAGTTAATTTGCATTCGAACGTTAAATTTTCAACTAAATATTTAGATGCTCATTAAAAAAAATTTTTTACCAGATATTTAAACATTTAAGTGACAAAATTAATTTTTTATTAAAGACACTAATTTTCAACAAAGTAATTTAATTGTAACTAAAGAGATGAATTTAACATAATTTTATGATTCTTTAAAAAAATGTTTAGGGAAGTACTTAGCTTTTAACCAAGGAGATGAATTATCAACCAAGAAGATTAATTTTCTATCGAAAATACGAATTTTCTACAATATAAATAAATTTTTAACCAAATAATTACTTTTTCAATCAAGAAGATTAATTTTCTATCGAAAAGACGAATTTTCTACAAAATAAATAAAGATTTAAGTAAATAATTGAATTTTCAACCAATATTGATATTTTCAAATTTTTAACCCTGAATATTAATTTTCTAGAAAACGGTTAAATTTTCATCCCGAAAATATGAATTTTTAAATAGAAAGTTAGTTTTTTAATCAAGCATTTGAATTTCCAACCGAATAGCTTATTTTTTAGTGAATACATTCGTTTTTTATGAAATCAACGAATTTTCAACAAAGTATTTTAATTTTTAACCAAACATACGAATTTCAAAGTAAAATTATGAATCTTTTAAAAAAATTGTTTAAGGAAATAATTCATAGCTCTCAACCAAGGAGTTGAACTATCAATGACAAAGGTAATTTTTAATCAATCCGTTAAATTTTCAGCTAAATAATTAAATTTTCACGGAAAAAAATAATTTCTTACAAAATAAACGAATTTTCAACAATGTAGTTCAACTTTTATCCAATGAATTAACGATCGAACCTAGATGATTAATTTTCTACTGAAAAATACGACTTTTCTACAAAATATATGACTTTTTCACCAAAAATTTGAATTTTCAACCAAGAAGATTAATTTTCTATAAAACAATTGAATTTTCCAACCGAAAAAAATGAATTTTCAAACCGAAAGTTAATTTTTATTAAACAGTTAAATTTTCAATCAAACATTTAAATGGTCAGTAAAAAAATTAATTTTTTACTAAATGAACGAATTTTCAACAAAGTATTTTAAATTTTAACCAAAGATATGAATTTAAAAATAAAATTATGAATCTTTGACAACATTGTTTAAGAAAGTAATTCATAGCTTTCAACCAAAGAGTTTAACTATCAACGACGAAGTTAATTTTTAATCAATCAGTTAAATTTTCAGTGGAAAAAAATAATTTCTTACAAAATAAACGAATTTTCAATAATGTAGTAGATCTATTAACCAAGGGTTTAACGATAAAACCAAGAAGATTAATTTTTTACTGAAAAATACGACTTTTCTACAAAATACGCATGAATTTTTTTACCAAATATTAGAATTTTCAACCAAGAAGATTAATTTTCTTTAAAAAATACGAATTTCCTAATATATAAATAAATTTTTAACTAAATAATTAATTTTTCAATTTAAAAGATGAATTTTCTATCGAAAAGACGAGTTTTCTACAAAATAACTAAAGTTTTAACTAAATAATTAATTTTTTAATCAAAAAGATGATTTTTCGATCGAAAAAAGATATTTTTTACCGAATAAATGAAGTTTTAACTAAATAATTCAATTTTAAACCAAGAAGATTCTTTTTTTAGAAAGCGATTGAATTGTAATCCCGAAAATTTGATTTTTTAACAAGGAAGTTAATATTAAT
>JAAAKG020149245.1:0-10087 GCA_010014905.2 Druon quercuslanigerum
CTAAATCTTTGAAAAATCAATAAAACAATAATATTTTTTATGTTTAGGATGAGACCCTAAGCATTTCTAATATATATTTATTAAAATTTGAGTTAGTCATACATGTTTTCGCAATAATATCACACATAAGAAAGAAATTGCCTTTTTCCGTGTATGAAATCGATGGAAAACTTGATGGTATTTAAACAAAGCTAGAAATATAAAATAAAAAAATATGACTTGAGATAGAAGAGTTATTCCAATATTGATACCTAAAACACGTTATGAAGAAAGAACATAACAGAAAGAACTAGTTTGTAATCGCAAAAATGCAGAATTAGTTCTTAGAATGCAGTAATAGATAAACTTCACTTTGGCCTTCTTAGTAACATAATTATTTTGCATGAAATATTATTTAAATATGTTTATTACTTCCTACTTTTTTTTAAATATGCTGGTATTTTTATGTTATTAAACTCGTAAAATCTTTATCATAAAACTTATATTTCGATATAAAAATAGAGGATAATCAGTATTAATTCTTGATTACACATGCTAAAAAAAATTGTTTTTCAGACAGTTTTCGATTATAATTCCACAGAATGTGAAGAAACAAAAAAGATTTTTTTTTAAATAGCTAATAAATATAAAAATTGTTAAATATTATTCGCTGTATTTGTCCTTGCTCAGATAATGTAATTTATATTGAGCTATTATAAAATTACAATAACAATTATTCATTACACTTAAACCTTATGTTATAGATTTTACAGAAAATATTCTATGATTCAACAACGTTCTGCAATATAATTTACAAAAATTTGTTCATTACAGTGAAAAAATTTCAGTAAATTCTGTATGAGAAAGACCATTTTTCATAAAATTAGAATTCTTTAAAGGTAGCAGATTATTTTTCTCATTAAAGAAATGTTACTCTCAGCGTGAATCATAAATAGAAACTGTGCTTGCAATATTTTGTAGCACTTAAAAAAAATAAAATATATTTTTTAAGGTATTCGGAAATAAACTATTCTCCAAAGTAGAATTAAATTTCACTTCTTGAAGTTAACTCAAACTTTCTAAAAGATTCCATTTACCAAGTTTTCTGGACATATTTGTAAGATGAATATATGAAGCTAGTTTATTTGCATATACAAATTCATTTAATTAATTTAAGTAATTGTACAATTTTCATTTTTATTATTAATTTTATAAACAAAAAACGGTAAATTTTTGCAAAATATGATAACATTTTTTAGAAATAGCAAACCTCTTAGGAAGAAAAGAAAAATCTGGAATTTACAGGGTATTTAAATCTTTTCATGCTCGACTAAAAAAACTTTTATGATTCAAAATTTAATGTTTTTACCTAAAGATTTGAAATTTTCATATTTTCTTTGAAATTTACCTTCTTCAGTTAAAAATTTAACTATTTGTTTTAAAATGTCTGTATGTTGTTAAAAACTTTGTCCTTTCTGGTAGAATATATTTCATTTCCATATTTAATTATGTAACCATTAGATTAAAATTAATTAATTTTTTTGGTTAAGAATTCATTCAATTGGTTAAAAAGATTTAATGTTTCTGTGCAAATTTAACATTTGATTCAAAATTCATGCATTTTTTCAATAACTAACCTTTTTTGGTAAAAAAGTCATCATTTTGGTTGGAAACTTTTTTTTTTTTACAATTAGTTTTTCTATCGAAAATTAATTTTCTTCAATTGAAAATTTTGATATTTAATTTTGTAAATAATTTGTTTGCAAGCTTAACAATTTCGTTAAAAGTGTATCTCCTTTCTTATAATTTTTTATTTTTTTGTGTGAAAATTAATCTTTTGGGTTCAAAATTCGACTATTTTATTATAAATTCATTTTGTTGGCTCTAAAGGTCAATAATTTATAATTGTTGTATATTATTTTTTGTGTTATAATATATATCATATTTAATTCGATATTAAAATTTATATAATTATTATTTATATTATTATTTTATTATTTATGGTCAAAAGATCAACTCTCATGTCGACAGCTCTTCTTTTTGTTTTTAAAATTTATCTGATTTATTTAAGGATGAGAATTCATATTTTCTGTTTTAATTCTACTTTTTATGATTAAAAATTAAAAAACTTATTTGAAAATTATTTATTTTAACTGTAAATATAATTTAGCGTGTGGATTCCATAATTTTTAAATTTTTAAATATTCGAATGAAAAAAGAATTTAATATTTTATTTTACTTTTTTCAAAGTAATGCTTTTCTCATCAGACAACTTTTAAATTAATTCTAAATTATAAGAAATAGCTGTAGAAAAATAAAAATGTTAAATATTTATATTGTTCATAATAACATTATAAACAAATTCAAAAATTTAGCGTTTTCCATCGGGAAAAACTATTTTTTCTACTCAGTCAGATTGCACTTTTCTAAGTGGTTATAATGCATCAAAAGTAGCAATAAATCGTTATTGTAATTCTGAATCTAAATTATTAATAAATAATAATAGATAATTATGACTGTTAGAATTAAAATATAAAAGAAAAGCTATTTTGCAATGTTATTTTGAGATTTTTATTTATTTTTATTTATTAGAAAAAATTTTTCCTTCAATAAATCTCACTAGAATTATTTTTTTATTTGAATTTTTCTAATAATTCTATGATTTCTGGATCAAGTTCTGCTGCATTTTTTCCCACTCCTGTCTTGAATCAGGAATTTAGAGATCAGATGACATAATTAGTTTTTGAATTAAGTCTCATTTATGGGAGCTAATGAAGATTATTTTAGGATTTTCAAAGCCAATTATAGTTTATAGATAAAATACTAATTCATACACATAATTAAATGCTTATGAAAATTGTTTAAACAATTTCTAATTGTTTTCTGAAATTTTCTCTTATAAAAGAGATAGAAAGTTGTAGTTTTTTCAAAACTTTTTCCCTTGTTATCCTATTGTAAATCAAACTTAAGTGATGCCTAACTATTGTATACGAAAATAATTTTTCAAACCATTTATCATTATTATTAATACTCAATTTCAATAATACTGGAAAGTTGTTGGTTTTTCTGAAATTTTTAACTATTTCTCCTATTTGCAATTAAACTAAGGCGGATAATGATCAATTTTAAAAAGTTAATTGTTTAAATAATCTGAGATTATTGTTAATGATACTTAATTTAAATAATGCTGGAAAGTTTTAGGTTTTACAGAATTCTTACATTTTTGTCCACTTTTCATTAATTATTCTGAAAGTTGATTCAAGTTAACAAAAATACTTATTTAAACAAATTTTATTGTATATAACTATCTTTTTATATAGTATTGCTAGAAATCTGATTTTTTCTGAAATATTTAGTTTTGCTTTAACTTTGAGATTCTTTAAAATATGATTTATTATAATGTTTTTTCATTACATTTTCATAAGTAAAAAACCCAAGCAAAATCCAGGAGACGATAGTTACAATCATAAATTAAAATTTCACAAAAAAACCCATCTGCCAAACATCAACATCCGAGAAGATAGTTTTAAGCAATAATAAGTTTGCTAGATTTTTTGAATTTCGGAAAAAACATCATTACCAATAATAATAAATTATTTAAACAATTAATTTTTTAAACCTAATTAATTATCAAACTCACTATAATAGGAAATTTTTATAATAATAATTAAGTATCCCCTAATTTAAATTGAAAATTAGACAAAAAGTGAAAAAGTTTTTAAAAAACCGCAACTTTCCATCATCTGTTGAGTTCCAATAATTTCAGCTGATGGTACTTGTTTATATATTGTTGCTCAGTGCTAGAAATTTAAAAATCTCAAAGCAAAATTCTCTAAAAAATTTAATGCTGAAAAAAAGGCATTGAAAAAAAAAGAAATTTAAAGTCGGTTTAAACTCCGTGAAGGTCTAAGGAAACGATTCCTGGCTGTAATGGTTTGCAATATTTTATATGTTGCAAATATAAAAAAAATCTACTTTTAAAACATAATTTGCATCGTCAGAGGTTTTGCTATTTGGGGCAAAAAAGCTAGATTATTTCGTAAAACAGAAGTTGAGTTTTCGTGAGTTTAATTTAAAAAATCATTGCTTTCGGTACAATGAAAATTTCCGTCTGAGCGTCTGAGCGCTAACAAAGTTATGGAATCCACACGCTTAATTCTTTCATTTTTGGTTCAAAATTGATTTTTTTTTAAATTAAAAAGTCGACTTTTTGCTTTCAAATGCATTTATTTTACGTATGCCTCACGTAATTTGTTGAAGGCCACTGATAAAATTCTGCCAGACTGTTATCTATAAAATTGTTTAACATATGCTTGAAATGCAATTTTTTACTGTAATATCTACTTGAAAGAAAATTTTAAGACAATTAAGAAAAAGTTTGAGAAATCCAGGGAATATCAAAATTCGGAATTTGTATCAACCCTGATGTTTTTACTCTTATTACTCGTTACCTAAAAATTTTATGAAATATTTAAATAGTTTCATTTTGTTAAAAAAAAATCAATTGAATTGTAAACTAACTGATAAAATTTGTTATACATTACTTTAAAATTTCATCATTTTTAATCTTTGATGATGTCAAATTCACAAAAGTTTACAAATTTTTGTTTTGGGCTAGTAACCTAACTTACATCACTCATCAATCAAGCAGTGTAATCAGCAGATTGGTAATTAATGAATTTTTTCGAAAGAAAGTTAAATTAAACAATACAAGATGATGAAACAGATAATATGTTAATCCTTCGTAAAATTAACGTTTGGAAATTTATTAATTACATAAATCAAGACAAAATTCCACAACTAATTCCAGACCAAACCAAAATTGTGAGTTTATTTTCATATTAAAATTTTCAGAGTTTGGAATAACGATCTCCGACATTATGAAAAACATCTGAAGTAATAATTTTAAAATAACATTTCTCATAACGCAGGATTAAAAACTAAAAAGGGAGTTCCAATTTACGATTTAAAAGTAAAAATTACACGTAGGATCTAAGGTTTGGGTTTCAAAAATAATTATTTTATTTTAAAGGATGTGATAAAAATATTGATAATAAAGTTACTTTTCCTGAACTCAAATGCAAGTTTTAATGCTGCTGGATAGTAATTTCTTTAATACTATCTCTTTAATGGCTTACATAATACTATTATTTAATACTATATTTCATAAGACCTTCGGTAAAATAATAAAGTTTTGCGATAATAAATCTTTAATTTTGGTCAATCTTATCATGCACAATAATTTAAAATTCTTTTTCGCTGTCCTACTGAAACTGGATTTTTGAATTATGTGTGTAAATTTGACAATATTCCATTAAAAATTTTTTTTAAAACATTCAATTGAAATTGCGAAAAAGCGAAAATAATGTTTACAAAATTTTTTAGGCATGCCTATTTTTAAGAAGGATAATAAAAGTATGCAGAAAATAATGAATAAAATAGTTCTTTAATTCTTCGATAAATTTTTTTTTTAATAGAATCATTTGCTAATTTTATGGAAATAATAAATTTGAGAAACTTTTAATTTGTTTACGCTTATGCATCGTCTGTATTTGTAAAAATATTTTTTATCTAGTATTAATTCTTCTTTCATTTATTGGAAAATATATGGGTTAATATTTTACTTATAAAAATAAAGTATTTAAAATAAATGATAAATTAGTAAATTATGCGGAAAAATACTTATATAAAATATAATAAATAACGTTCGATTGCTTAAGAAATGTCTATGATGGAAAATATTTCAACGAGAACAAGTTTTCTTATCTCAAAAATACCCAACAAGTATTCCGAATGCAATTAAAGATAAGCTTCTCTTTGACCTTCTTACTAACATAATTTGAACGTATTCAATGCTAATTATAATTTTTTTTTATTTAAGTAAAAAACTATTAGTTTCAATAATTAAGGACAAACTTTTTTTCTGTCAAGAACTTTCAAATTTGGCGATAAAAAATTGATTATCGTCCGAGATGACGCATGTTCCGTTAAAGTAAAGAAATAAGATAATAAAACAGTGGATACAAATTATTATAAAAAATTACATTACTAAACATTGTAGATAATTATAAATTTTATAAATATATTTAAAATAAAAGTAACCAGAATTAGAGCATTTTTTCATCATAATTGATTTTTTGTCATTCTAATTTCCACAGTGACAATCACTAAACAGTATAAGTTAGCTTAATATTTTGACTGCATTCTTAAAAAATTAGAAATTATAATTGATTAAAAATCATTATTCTAGAAAACTATTATTATTAAAGGTGTAATATATCTTTTGTTATAGTTCCTTAAAGCAAAACTAAATGCTAATCGGGGGCATGCGTTGCGATTTGAGAAGATTTTTTTTTCCTCGTAATATGTTATACAAAGATTTTTTTTAGAAACAATATTTTTATTTTGTTGACCACCAAAAGCTGGGTATAAATAAAAATTTTAAATGATAAATAATTTAATAATAAACTTTTTCCTGTTTTTTAAGCGAATATAGACTGCATGCTCTATCTATTTATGAAAATTGTGCACATTTTATGAATAGGCTTGAGTCACAACCATCTATATAACATGTTTTCAAGTTATTCCTTAAAAATAGAAAAATATAATTTATATAAATACTCAATCCATTTAACATTAGCATGAAATTAAAAATTAAATATATTGAAAAAAGCATATAGCTAACACATACTGTGTTTTTAACGCGATGTTTACAATTTTACATAAAAAAAATTGAAAATCTAAAGTTCTTAAATTGATTAGTAAAGACATTCCATTAAGAATTATTTAATATTTTTAATATTTGACTTTAGCACACTAAACTTTTATGCACTTTTCTTAAATTTTAAGGCGATATTTTATTTAGTTCTTAAAAGTGTATATTTATTAAATAAGAATTGTCATACATACAAGATAACAAAAACAAGTCACCAACCGAACCGGTGTTGATAAAAAAAGCGAAGAACTGAGTAATCGACGGTTATTTTGCTGATAAATAAATTGTTGATACCAATTTTCTGCTCTTTCAATAAGGTGTCAAAAGCTGCTTAGGACTTTTAGTCTGTATTTTTATTGCAACTTGGCTGCACGATTCCGCAATGCTGAAATTCCTGTGTCTTCTTTTCATTTTGGCGGACATAGCAAATGTAATTTCATCTAAAAAATATTTTTAGTGCACTTAAATTTTATTATTTTGATTCTTTTAGCTTTTCATAACATTTCTTGTATGGTTTTATATTTCAGGCAGAAGATCGCACGGTAACTTTCAATTTGGTTAAACTTTCAGGTGGCACGGATACAAGCTATGTAGAAGTAAAGCCAACTAAAGGAAAAACTGATATCATTTGGAAAGTAGATGTGAATCAGATCTCATCGGCTTTAAAGGTATTCTTTTTTTAATACACACATATACACATTTTAATTCTTTATATCAAAGACAAATGTTTTAGGCCAAAATTCGTGTCCGTTACACTGGTGCAAAAGAACATGAAGACAAGATATTAAACAACTTGTGTGGAAAATATCAGGAGGGTACTTTTATAGGAAACGCTCAAAAATTAATACTAGACGTTATTGCAAGTGTCCATAAGTGTCCAATTAAAAAGGTGAGCATTATTAATGTTGTTAATAAAAATAAGGAAACTGTAAATAACAGCTTTGGACAAAATGTGATTGTTGGGGTAAGCTGGAAAATAACTTATTTTGAAAATAAGAACGGCATTCCAAGCCAAACTTATCGGGTGATATCACAAAAAACATTTCACATTTGATTAAAGTTCGCATGCTTAAAATACGAAAAATTATTGTGTATTAATTGTTTTGAATCTCCGATTGTTTAAACCCAAGACGGAATCTTTGATTTTTAAGAATTTTGTTGTTGATGGGGTTAAAAGTAGAACTGTTTGTAGAAAAAATTTTGGTGAACGAACTAGGCCTTTCTTTTGGGATCCTAAAAATGTATACAATAGCGCAATATTATCTGGTCATTTTTAAAAAGTTTTTCCGTAGATACACGGCTATAATAACAACTGCAGACAGACCGACAAAGAAAGTGAAAAAATTCCATCTGCTTTAGGCATAATATAAAATTATGCAATTTTCAGGGCAGAAGATCATCTATCTCTCAACCATTCACTATGTCATATTCTACTAAAAATAAATATTGCGGAAAGGTTATGACAACCTTCGATGTATTCAAGAAAAGCGATTCAAATGATACAAATCCGGACCCGCTCATTACTGGAATCTTCAGAGGGACTATCACAGGCTGCTAAATAAAAAATGGTTTAATTATCTTCATGATTAGTAATATAGGCACAATATTTGTATAAATGAAAAGTGTTTAAATAAATAAATTTTATTGCTGCAATGAATAATATAATAGTTTATATCATAGATTAAAAATTATGACAAGACACAAAGGTTACATTTTATGTCTTAAAATATTACACTAAAAGAAATTTGGATTATACTGCGTTCAATATGACAACTTCTGAGTCACATTCTGAATTATGTGAAAAATCAAATTAATTAACAGTTTTTCAAACTCACTAAATTATTTAAAAAGTCTCAAATATTATGAAGTTGTTGATATGAATTTTTTAAATGAGTGAAATATTCGCTGATGAATTCAAGTATTCCATTTAGCCAGCATCATCAGTATTTAAGCGTTTTATTTATCTTTTATTTATTCTTTCTTGAATGTAAGCTTAAAATGTGTTTCTATAAATTGAGCAATTTTTTATAGGCGAATCACTGACCAGAAAAAATTTGTCCAAAAATTTAAAAAAATATTAAGAATATCGTTGGTTATTCATTATTGGTGCTGGGCCCTAATGTGGATCACTGTCTTTTTCTCGCTGAAAATTCGAGAGAAAAATAAGATAATGCAGTTTTTATATGAACGTATCACTAAATGTTAACAAATAATAAACAATTCATTAACTAACTGTGAGTGAAAAATTAGTCTATTAAAAATATTTTTGATGAAATTAAAAGGTAAACAACTTTTAATTTTTTGCTTTGGAAATCTTTATTAGCATACTATATAATTTAAAAAAAACCAGTGAGAAATTTACAACAATCTTTTTTTATAAAAAATCTAACACCAGAAGATCAGACAATGGTAGATTAATACATTTCTTTGCATTTTCAGAAATTGTATCGCTATATTTAATTTAGTTTTTAAAAGAATATGCTTATATAAGAATAGGAATACTCGCAGCAGAACAAATACAAGTGACAAACCGAACCGGTGTAGATAAAGAAATGCGAAGGATTAAGCAATATCCGAGTATTTTTCTGATAAATAAATTGTTGATAACAATTTTATGCTCTTTCAATAAGGTGGTCATTCCTAGCTTAGAAGTTTCAGTCTTCAGTTTAATTGTAGCTTAGCCACACGATTCCACAATGCTGAAATTTCTCTGTCTTCTTTGCATTGTTACTGTTATAGCAAATGTAATTCCTTTTAAAACAATAACTTTTGTGCAAGTGAATTACAACATTTTTATATCTACTGTACAATTTAAAAAAAAATTATTTTTAGCCTTATCAATCTTATCATCTCTTATTAACTCTTGGTACATTTTTGAAAAATTTCTTCCGTCTCATCCACCTATTTAGTTGAAATGACTAAAAAAGTATCTCTATAAAATCCTAGCGAAATCAGTCAATATTCACATGTGGTTAAAGAACAAAATCTCGTCAAATTTTTACAAAAGGTAGATTTATTTATTAGAAAGAAAGTGATAACAATACAAATTCAAAATTTTCACAAAATTCAAGATAGCCGCCCAAATTTTTTTTCAAACTTATTATTTCTTTGTTGCTCGGTGACAACATTTCAGATGTCAATAGAAATTCTACTCAATTGTAGAAAAAGGTCATATTTATTAAAATATTTAACTCAAAATTTTGAAAAATTCTAAGTGGAGAAATTTTTGAAAAATTTTAGAAAATTTTTGGTAATTTTTAGCTATCCAACTGATCAATCATCGACATTGGAAATGCCTAATTGAAAGTCGGACTTGCAGCAGGCTTGTTTTAAAAAAAATTGCATCAGTGGACCCCACAGTCTCCCTTCTGCTAAGTACGCTATTTCTTCCTT
>JAAAKG020149246.1:0-10086 GCA_010014905.2 Druon quercuslanigerum
CAATGTTCACGAAACGTCGGCAAAATTCGTAGTTTTGTACACGATTGAAACCCGAAATATCTACTTTATCACAATAAGTTTTCTTGTTTTACAGGAGGACAAAGTTGTTTGAACACATGTTAATTATTTAAATAGTTACAAAATATAATTAAAAATAAGTAATACTCTTGACATTCACCAATTTAATATGATTGATCCCAAAAGACAATAACTTGTCACGATTTACAGGGGGGGGGGATGCTGTAAACAAATAATAATTGTTTCCGAGCACAATAGAATAAGTTAGGGGGAGGGGGGTGGTAAAAATTTAGGTTTATTGTATGGAAATTATTTCTTGAAAAATTTGCCATTTAAAACCCTATGTTCATTTCAAAAGTCCGAGAGTTCAGCTTAACGTTTAGAAAAGAAATACGGAATTTCCTATTCCGAAAAACCAGATCGACTTCTAAGGAATGTCTTTCTGATAATTATGAATATCCTATCCCGACTGGAGCTTTTTTTATCAAACAAATTACTTTTGGCCATTTTTTAATATATAAATCATTAAAACTTGCAGGGACATATCTAAAACTTGAAAAATTCATTCAAATTGATGTTCAAATTTTCTTTTGAGTTACTCGGAACTTTATGCCGAGAAAAATACTGTATACAGAAACATAATTATGGGGATTCTAATTATTTTAAAAGGTCTTTTTTCGTAGTGTATAGAAAGAAGTGAATGACTATGGGTTCTTAATGATAAGAGAGCAGTGCAAGGTTCGATAATTGGCTTTCGTTTAAATCCCCGTCGAAGCCAGTTTAGCGTTGCGGCTGGGTCGCCAGATTTCATTATGTCGAGTCGTAAAGGTACGGGTGCAAAGATATGCCCGAACATCTTGCCACTTAAGACTTAAATGCTTGGAATCAGGCCGAGAGCCATGCGCAGACTTGAGATTTTGCCTGCGGTTACGGCAGCTCATTGAAAGATCTTTAATTTCTCGGGATGAAACCACCTTGATTCCAAAACCTTTTTACTCAATGACTCATTGTCCCTGATAAATATTTTCACTTAACTGTATGGCAATAATTTAAATTCTCGATCACTCAAAACCCTTCTTGGTGAACCAATGAAAGTCCATTACATTCCCCAAAAATCAGTATTTCCACTTAAAAGTTGCAAAGTTTAAATATATTATAAATAAGTAAGTTTTTTCTTTTTTATTCTCTCTGTCATGCCATGATATATTGAAAATTTAGTATTTAAAATATTCTACATTATAAGAGGATAGATAGTTTAGTATTTTTTGTTGCAAAAAAAGCCTCAACACTAGTGATCAAAGGGTTAATATCGTCTGATGGAAGATTTATCACCCGAGGCAGTTTTTATTTAAGGAGAAAATTTCTTAATAATTGTTTTATAAAACATCTATTTGTGAAGACAATAAAGGGGTTCAAATTGCCGTTTATTGGTGCTGTCGATCGACCAAAGGATAAACTGTCACCCTGCTGAACCTGCTTATCCTGACCACATTCCAACTAGCTGTTATGGCAAACCAGGTGGTCTGGCGTTATACTCTCGCTCTGCGCCAGCAATTACGACTTCTTGTTCCCTCCTCCTCCTCTTCCTCCTTCTTTAGCGGCCACTGGTGGATTATTATATCCAGTAATTACGTTTACATTGCAAAATTAATCGATTACTGATTCTGGATATATGTAACTAAATGAACGGATTATATCTGTCACTCCTAACGAATTAAGCTTTCCAGATACCGCTTTATATTAAGATCTAATTTTTAAATAAACTGTGCACCATAATCACTACCCTTGAAGACAAATTTGTATTTGTAGATCGAAAGTAACATGCTTCTTTGAAAGACTGCTAGTTTGTAGAATTTTTAAATGTTGTACAAGAATCGCGTATAAGTCTTTAAGGATTGAAGCATATGTTCTTATGAGAAGAGCCTTGTGCACATTAAAGTGGTTGTATTTATTTTTAGAGGGAAATGTTGCACAAAGTGGAACTTCTAATTGTTCTCGTTAGCATTTACGCGTCTGTCTGAACCCTTGAAGTTAGGACGCAAAGTTGAGATGACGTCAAGCTGATCACCACGATTGTTGAAAAGAGAGCGTTCAAAACCCGCGAGAAACAGATGCCCCAGAGATTTGCATAAATGAGGCTAAGCTGAAAGTTAATGTTGCGCGTAACGATCCTACAGCGCCCGCGGTTTCATATGCTCGTAGTTTATTGTTATTCATTGGGATCTTGACCCACGGACCATGAAAATTAATTCTCCGTCGTGCGGCGCTTCGCTAGATAACTACGTCTTGCTCAGTTTTTCAACCTCCTTTCCATCTTTTCTGAAATTTCCTATTTTATTCAAACTAACACTAAAAAAAGCAATAAAAGTAAACTATGAAAAAAGATTAATTGTCTTTACTTATACATATAATTCAAGGTAATGGTTCTTATAATGACAAAAAACTACTCAAAATATTTTAAATAAATTATATTGGCAAATAATTCGAAATGTAAGCAAACATACTTGATTTTCATTTAAGGAAATTAAAGTATGGATTAATTAATTAATTACTTTCTTTAGTAACATTAACGGTAAATTAGCTCTTTCATTCAGTAAGTTGCAAAAGGCGCAATATCTTATTCGTAAAAATTCATGTGAAATATATTGATAATAATCGTTTGAAAAATTATATTGACTTTCAATAATGTTGTGATAATGTTCAAATTCTCTGATCACTTTAGGGCTAGGTCATCTGTGAATTTTATTAAATCTGTAAGAATTACATAATACATTTTTGAAGAAAAAAAAAAGAGCGGCACGTGGCAAGCAAAATTCACGTTTGGCAGGTGAAGACAACAGCGCAGGTGTCAAATTAGCAGAAAGTTTATTTCTGCAGAGGACAATTTTTTGCTGTTGACCTCTGCAAAAGGTATGGTTTTAAATTTCAGATTTGGTCATTAAATTCCGACTGTAAAAAAATAATAGTATCTTTTGTATAAAGTTGCCTAAGTTATATACACATATCCACGTCGGAAATGTAAATTGCGACGTTAGAGGAAGCATTCGCACATTTATGGTATCACCCTAACGAAAAGCCTTCTTTTTTTCACCCCTCATGCAAAGAGCGTCGGGACGCACATAACGCGCTACATTATGAATAAACTCTGCCACTTTTCGTGTGCGTATGGAAAAAACGGATTTTCTATTTACGATGACCATTTGGATTTTGTATACTGAGGGGAGGAGTTCGCTGTGATTTTGTCAGCTTTATAGTAGATTTCGGGCATAAAAGAACAGGGACACCCCTCAGGTTTATACCATTATTATGTATGCAAGTATGTCTCGCTTCTACCCCTGTGAAATGGTGAAATATCTCGTTGTCCTGATAGTTTTTGTGCGTCAGTTGACCGTGGAATACCTGGGACCTTTCTCTTATAAACCGTGTAAACTCTCAGGGTTGCTTCGCCCTTGTGTCTAAAATGCAATCTGACAGTTTTTTCCCTTCTTAATGGGATGTATTATATTTTTTCCATGGTGCGAAAATTTTTTTTTACAAATTTTATAGTGTATATTGCATCCTATCAAATTAGGAATTGATTTCTTCCTGGAATGAATGTATGTAATTTTCTCTTTGTTGAAAGTTTTTTGGAACAATTATTCATGTATGAAATTTTCAGTTTGTAAGCTTTTATAATTACTAAGGCATTTTTTTTAATAGTATTAAAATTAGTATTATCATTTCGAATATACTTATTAATTTCTTATGTTTCAATTAATTACCTACAAATATTATGACTAGCATTACTTGCAATTTATATTAATTTTTTTACGAAAGCAAAGTCATCATTCTATTTGAAATTAAGTCGGTATTTTGTTATGGCTTACTTCTCCAAAATGTCTCATAGTTTTTAAAGTAGGATAAACTTTTCAAAGTAAAGTAAATTTTCAAAAACAGTTGAAATTCTGTGGGATTACAAATTAATTTAGAAAGTAAAAAAATTATATAGAGAAAATTTACCCGCAGCATGGAAATCTAAGCTCTTACAGATACTCATTTTTCAATTAACATAAAAACTTTGACGCTTGATAAAATATAGTATGATCCTTTGGGTAGCTAAAACTAAAATAAAGAAATATTTTTAAAAATGAGTTAGAAGTCAGTGTGTTTTATAAAATATATTCGAGGTACATATAGACAGACGCAGTTTGCACATCATTCTCAATTCAGAAGTGAAAACCCTTTTTGCCACAAGTTAGATCAGTATAATATGCTGTCAGATGGCAAGTATAAATAAAACAAATTTTTTTAACTAAATTGTTTTTCCAAAATATTAATTAAATGTAGAGATTAAAATAAACCGTCATTGTGACCTGTAAAAAACCTATATTGTTAAAGAAAAAGTTACCTTTTTACAAGAAGCATCTCTAAACATAACTTTTCTAAAACACGTCAATTCAATAGAGGTGAAAGTATGATTAATTATGACGATTTTTACGTAATAGTTTTTTTGCGGTTATTTTTGATACGGTCTACAAAAATAGTTAAATTTCGTTTGGGATAATGGCTTATATATATATACAAAGGTATACAAAAAATGTGAATATGTATTTTTTTATTTATCAGTAAAGTTGACAGGTTCTGCCCACCGACACAATTTTTCAATTGAAAATACAGCTGAAACCCCAAATTTTCATGAATATGAGACTATTAGACATTAAACAGGCATCCAAAAATACCCTCTAAACTAGGATTCTCGATCATAGATCATTTTTGACGGTCAAAGTAAAAATTTGAATGTATTTTTTATTAATTATTCATGTTTTAACTTTTTTGTTTACATTTTATCGCTAACTATGAATACCCTTACAACGATATAAACTAATTAAACAATATAAAAAATCACAACAGCCGTATTCATTTTCTGTTACCTGTTTCGCAAATTTTGTATTGCTTAAACGTAACTTTTGACATTTTAAATCGAAAAGCGCACTATCAATTATCTTTATTTTCAATTATTTAAATAATTTTTAATTGTTGAAATATATATTTTTACTAGATTAAGGAAAAATAGTGTAGTTTTATGGAAAATTTTAAATAAATTAAATTTTTATCAAAAAGGGAAAAATGTTCCACTTTTTCTGAATGAAATGAAATAAATGAGATTTGAATTAAATTGTTTAAGTTATTCAGAGAAGGTGTGAATTTGTTATAGTCTATCCCAAAAAATTATTCAAGCAAATTAATTTTATTTAAGAAAATATGGGCAAGAAATAAACAAATGCCAACATAAAAAGATCTAATGACTTTTTTTAATGACAGAAATCTGCACTTACCTGAGTTATTTTAGTCAAACCTTACATTTCAATAATTAACAATGATTTAAAAAATTGGCAATAAAATAAATCGACGGTATTTATATTTGATTTAGAATAACTGGTTCATGTTATTGAGAGTAGGCGTACATTTTTAAAACAATTATGAATAAGTGGTAAAAACAGCAGATATACCAGAATTTCGTCGAGAATTTTACAATTTTGCAAAAAGGTACATTTTTCTTCTTTATTGCAATCAAAAGTTACCTTTTAACAATGGACATTTTTTTGAAGAATTAACAACATATTTAAATAATTAAATTAATTGTTTAAACAAATCATATTAAAGAAATAAATAGGGTGGAAATAAAAAATCAATCAATGGACGAATGAATGAATGGATGGATGGATGGATGGATGGATGGATGGATGGATGGATTGATGGATTGATGGATGGATAGATGGATGGATGGATGGATGGAGGGATGGAGGGATGATACATAAAGAGGATAGATTGTATACATGCAACGGGGGTAATTTAATTGAATATATTAACACGAATTGAAGGAAATAAAGGGACCTCATCAACCAGAACTTCGATCTTGTTACGATGATCACCATGAAGGTATACGGTACCTCGTGTAATGCTTTTCGATGAGGCGAGGTTTTATCTATTCTGACGATGATTACCCACCAACCAACGCGTTGCTCGAACGTTGCTGGTGTTTCAATCTCCATAATGACCGTTCTCCTCCATCTTTCTCTCTACCACACTTTTTCTTAATTTATCTTGCTCTTGTTCCCGGTGCACCGTTGTTGCACGTCGAGACAGAGTGGATGCTAATAGCGGAGAAACTCCATAGTTTTCCGTAGGCATCGCTCATTCAAAGTTTTGCGTTCACCAGCGTTTGTTTGCTTGCGGAGTCGTGTTTTCAATGGACCATGTCATCGCGCGAACGCACATATACAGTTTCTTTCGCGAGATCGCGTATACGGGCACATTGTCCTATGTAGGTGTGAGGCACCAACCATTTGTTAGTGTGCATGTAATTGCGGTGGATGAACAATGCACTACTACCGCGACACAACGCTGATAGATCTCTTTCCTTTTATATTTTTTTCTCTTCTCTTCTAATCTCTTCTTCCTTCTTTGGCTATTTTTCACCCTTGTCCTCGCACTCTTTCCTGCTGGATCTCGAGGGTTATATTTTAAGCGGCTGTAAAACCTCATAATAAACGGGGTGTTTTTCGAGTCGGGCCACAGGGACCGGGGCAATAATTACACAGAGTGCGGCGGTGGCGCGCTCCTTTCAGTTCTCTAGCGGGAGATGATGGATTTGTTGTCTTCCGCGCTTTTTATCCCAGTTTTCTACCCCATCCACTACATTTTTTTTCTTTTCATCCCTTCTCTTCAGAATCCTGACTTTTGTGGCACAGTGCTTCTGCTGGACCGTCGCTCTATAATACACCGACAATCAAAAAGGTGATGAGGTATATAGTCTAGAAATCTGGAATAAAAGTGTGCTTATTATTTAGTATTTCAATTTTATAATTAGCCGCAATAAAAATCTCACATTAATATACAATCACTTGAAAGTAAAGCACCTCTTCATATATTAACGTAGGCATTTACCTTAAAGCGAGGACTCCGCAAATGAAGCATTCGTCAAGAAAAAAGAGACGGTTAAAAGTAATGAAGCATTTAACGGTTGATGAGCTTGAGTCTAGTCATACTTTACGTGCTCTGGTTAAACTCAGAAATTCTCACGCGATACAAAACAAAATGTACCGGAAGTATATCTAGAATCACATACTGGTCTCAATTAATAAACTATGCACTCTTGTAGATTATAATTACCAGTCTTGGAGCGACCAAGATGCTCTTAATGCTCACTCACGATGGGATTTCTTTACCTGATCTTGTACCGAAGTAAACGAAGCAATGATTAATATCATCCTGTTGTCGGCACAAAAAGATTTTCAAAAGTAAATAAGAGTTTTTGAAAGGTGTTATAAATTAAAAGACCCCCATTAAATAGGCGTCAGAGAGTGTAATAACATCAATAAATAATACACTGTCAGGTGAGATATCTTGGGAATATTAATTAATAAACTCACTGCTAGTTTTCATGGCTGATTAAATTCAGAATTCTGTTTACATGTATAACAAGTTTAATTCTTTTTATATAATAAACAACTGTTCATTTACTAAAAGAATCATATTTCCATCTACTCGTTCTCCGGCGCGGTTCCTAAAGCAATTAGAGTCAAATTTCAGGAAATTGATAATGGTTATGTTAATTAAGAATCGTTAAAATAAGATAAAAGAGAGGTAAAACAAGAAAAGCGAGGAAGGAGAGGTCGTCGAAGCAGCGCGTCAATCCCGTTCCCTCTTCAGTGTGTAATTTTATTATTTGAGCAAGCTGATGCGTAAGTCTACTTTGGAGGGTTGCTTGGATCGGGGAAGGGCGCTACGATAAATTCTATGAAAGTGGCATAATTATACCTCCGTTAATTAAATACTGTCGATGTAAGAGCAAAAATGGAACACACAAGGCGCAATAATTGCAGCTTGGAAGTTTCAACTACTTTCATTTTTGCATTTCGAGAGCACCATCGCTTTGATTTAAGAAAATATAACGATAAATAATACGTTAGACGTATATGATCAGTATCAAGACCCATTAGAGGAAATTTCATAACTTCTCTAATGGTAACTTATTAATTTAATTCTATGTAATCTTAAAAGATTTTTTAATGCGGTTAAAAGTCAATCAGAGATTTAAGAAGATATTTTCTTTTTTTTCTAAAAGAAGATGCAAGAGTTATTTCGAGGTCTCAAAAACTTAATAGAAAAAACATTTTAAGTACATCGAAAATGTCAATCCAAAAAACTGTCGAGAGTCTTCTATAATTTTTCCACTTCTTTGTGGGCCGTTGCATCTCTTCGTTGGTAATCGTAAATCAAAGATTTTGCGAAGCAGGGTTCGCAAACTTCGAGTGAGCTTCTCCTACGCCCGGGTGCGGCAGATCACGGAGAGTAGCTTGACAGCCTCGAGGATCTTCCACGAGCAGACATGCAATTAACCGCGGGCTATATGCCCAGGGGGCAGGGACTCTCACATGAGTTCCCTCATCGCCACCTGAAAAGAATCGTTGCGTGAAAGATTTGCTCTCGGAAGTGAGAACCATCGCAGTCTTCGAGGCTGAGATACTCATCCCCCATAAAAGCTTCCATGCATGTCAAACATTATACGAGCGCGTTACTATTAAATACGTCAAACCACCGTATGTTTATTGCATATTGGATGCCGCGCACTTCGGCTTTCTCCCATGCAACCCACGAATAACCGATCACAAGGTCGAACGCCTTGAGGTAAAGAGAATCTTGCTTCTGCGATTTTTCTACCAATATCAGCTCGGTACATCTTTTAACCTTGTAGGTTACCAAAATTATATCAGAATAACTGTAGTGTATAAACAAAGAAATTATAATTGAAGACAAATAATAATCTATTCTGGTCATGTTTAGTTTATTTTGCATTTTAAACGCGTGCTTTCTTGAAACATCGGATTTTCTTAAAATATTAATCATTAGAACAGAAATAACACATTTATTCCTTAATACTGTTCCGACCCTAGTCGCTGATCAATATTTCCTGCAAGCACCAAAGACGAAGAGCTTGACGAAGCCATCATAAAGTTCTTCACTCGGGTCCATTAGTATGCATGGTCTTTCGTTTTAGGAGGAATTCACCTTACTGATACTCTTCATTATGCATTTCTTATAAGCTATTTATCGCCACACTTTTCTGTCCTGGCATGTATCTTCAGCTTCCTTAACGTCCCTGCATTTCCTCATGCAAGATCTTGCATTACTATAGGATTTTATATCTTTCCGAATTAGGGCCTCATTTACATACTCCAACTATTCTCTCTTCGGTCTGCCTCTGGGAACGCTGCCATTTACTTTACCTCCACATAATTGTTTCATCATTCGTTTATCTTTCATTCTTTCAACAGGTTCAAACAATCTTAATCAATTTATTTTATACTTGTCAAACAGTAAATCCTCTAAACCACATTTTTTTAGAATTCTCTCATTACTGACTTTGTCCATCAGCGTCTTATCGTACATATTGCACAGTTATTGCATACCAACCGCGTTAGCTTTACTCTTATCCTTTTCTTGATCGGTCCAGGGCTTGCTACCATATAACACAGTGGGTGCAAGTATGTGATTGTATATCGCAATTTTAGCTTTATATAATTTATTTTTACTGCTCGAAATGGCTGATTCCCTGCCGATAACCTTGCTACCCTCGTTGTTGCATCCGGCTAAATCTCCATATATCTTTCCGTCATAAGTAAATAAGCTACCAAGATACACCAACTTATCAACTTTATCTATCCTAAGGCAATGTCTAAGCTAAGGCAATGTTGCATACTGTTTTCTCACCCTTTCCTTCAAACATCATAATTTTTGTTTTATTCTCTTTCATTTCAAAAGCCATGTTATTTATACTAGTATTTTTTTAATTAATGAAAAATACGTGTGTGGGTGATATGACGCAAAGACATGCGATTTTGCAAAAAAATATGAAGACACAGTGCAAATATAATTTCAGGTTCTGTGCTGGTGTGAGTTGCTAATTATGTATAAAGCCGTGTTTTATCTTTAAATTTATTTAAAAAATAGAATAACTCGATACAAAAGAGCTATGTCATTAGAATATAAGTTATGCAATTGAATTAATTATTAATATACACACAT
>JAAAKG020149247.1:0-10086 GCA_010014905.2 Druon quercuslanigerum
AAATCCAACTCTAACCAAAAATGTCTTCGACACGTTGAACTGTAACCATCTTAAGCCTGTGACAACATTTTAATTTTATAATAATAATAATGTAACGCATATATTTTTTATGTAATATTCTATAAAATACAGACATTATTTAAAATAAAAATTATATCAATTGTTTTTTCTTCTCCATCCAATTTGTAATTATTACAGCGCAAAGGTAGCCAACAGAAAAAAGATGGTCTTATTATTGCCCTTTAAAAAATGTCTGGTTAACTCCACCGGAATTCTGGTTCAATGTGTGCTTATTACTTTAACATTCTCATCCTAATGAGAAGATATTAGTTTTATGTAAAATTTGATATCGTCAGTTTTCAACTAATATGCAGTCTGTAGTTTGCAGGCACGAATAATTTCGAAAATTCATGGAATTAGATTGCGACATGGTCTACTTTTTCATGACCCAAAAAGACAGGTGAAGTTTTGATTTTAACCCATAAAAAAATCTAACGAAAATTCGAAAATTGTAATTTTTAGCTAAAGGACTCGAAATGCAAATAATATGACGTCACGCTATAGGGAGTAAGGGCATGTTTGTTTTAATTGTCAATAACGTCTCTAAGCATATGGAAAAACGCGCGACAAGAGAAAGGGGGGTGTCTAATGTCAGTTTCCACAACTAAGCTTGCAGAAATAACATGATTTTATCATATGATAATTTTGTTTTAATCTGCAAAGAATTTGAAGAAACATTATACTTTAAAAATGTTTTATGAAAATATTCTATTTGAAGTAACCGATTTGTATACAGGGTATCATAAAAGTAATAGAACAGGCCTGTTTCTTCTTAAATGGGCTATTTTTCAATGAGGCCAACATCATTCCAGCAGTAATTTTTAACAAGGAACTTGATGGTGACTTTAGTTTTGATATTGAGGATGGCCTTCAAAATTATTGCAAGGTCAACTGTTTTATTTTAATGAATAAGCCCCTTTTTGACGCTGAAACTCGAAAAAACGAAAAATTGTGCATTTAAATATGTGCTTAAGTCATATGTTCCAGATGACGTTATAGGTCACAATAAATTTAATTTTAACTCAAACAAAGTTTTGATGTCTATAAAAATAGCATTATTGGAAAATATTTCATAGTGGTCGAACTTATGTAAGTATTACGCGCTTGTAAGACTCTAAACTCTGAACTTGACCCTGACCTGACGGCCGTTTAAAGGTCACGACCGCTCAGTTCGGGAAATTAAGGTCAATTTTTAATGTTAACGGAAAACATTGTCGGTAACCTAGCCGGAGGCCGCCATTTATTGTTCAGATTATCCGAGTCCGACGCGATTTTTAACATTACTCAAACGCAGATGCTAAATAAAATGAATACAACTATAAATTTATTAAAATAAATAAATAAAAATAAAAGCTATTAACCCATATACCCGATGGACAGATTATTTATTGAAATAAATAAATAAAACCTCAAGCTATTTACTCACGCACCCGGGGAAAACTGATTTGTTAAAATTAATAAATAAAATAATAACCTCAACTCACATGCCTGATGGTATTTTACATTATTTTAACAAATCAGAAAATTAAAATAATAAACCCACATACCCAGGGGATCCTTAAATTATTTAAATAAATTTGAACAAAAAGAAATAAAACACAAGTCCACATAATTTTTTATTTTATTAAATGAATCAAATTCACGACGTGTCTTACGGAGTTTAGATATCTATTTTGAAATTTTGATTGAAAACAGTTTTCATAAATACAGTGCGTTTTGAGGTTAGCCGCATTTTTCAGAACTCGCTCACCAACTTGAAGAATGATTTCTTCAACTGCTTGTATATTTAGCAAACAAAAAATTATCAATAACTATTGACGTGACAAATCTGCTTATCCTAATTGCATAAACTTTTTAAAAAACAATCCTGACGACTGTACATTGTTTACACCAAAAAAGTGTTATACAAATGGCGGAGCTCATTAGCGTGCGGTACGCTCTTTAGCCACACTGAGTTCTAGGTAATTTTGGAGATCCAAGAACAAACTATAACGGAGATAAATTAGTTGGCTTATGCTTAGAAAAGGGTCTGTTCATTACAAATACTTGGTTTAGTCATAAAGTTATGCACACGTACACTTGGTCTAAATGAAATAGCCACATTATAATTGACTTTGTTATTGCAGATGAAAGACTAAGAAAGCTAGTCAAAGATACAAGGATCATGAGGGGTTCTGAATGCAATACCGATCATTACCTTCTGATCTCCAAAATTAACTTCGGTCGGGGATGAAGGAAAAAGAGAACCAAGAAAGCAAAACAAAGGCGAATTAAAATTGAGAACCTACAGAAGCCGGATGTGCAAATATATTTCCAAAATAATATAACCGAAAGCATAGGTAAGGTACCTTGGAAGGTGCTTATATAAAATAAAGATATAGAAGGCGCATGGACTATTTTCCGGGATATCATTGATAGATGTGCGATCAAAGTGTGTGGTACAGCGGTTGTAGGAAGAATGTTTGGTGAAGCATCGTGGAATGATAAAATTGAGGCTGCCCAAAAAACAAATAAAGAAGCGTACAGGAGAACTTTGAACATGACAGGTCCTAGCGTTGAGGAAATAAATAGACGTATAAATGATTACAGATGCAAAATGAGGATACTTAAGCGATCAATTAGAGAAAGTAAAGATAAAATTAGAGCTGAAGAAGAGAAGAAAATATAAAACGACTTCGAAGGAAGCAAGAAAGTACTTTATAAAGCAATCAACGGAATTAGGAGTACGGAATAAAAAGTACGGAATTAGTCAACATGAGGAATAGTAAAGAGGAAATGCAATATCAGGCAGTCGGGGTTAGAGACGCTTTCAGAGACCATTTTAAGGGACAATCCGGAGATGAAGATACAGGAAACCTCAAATGCGATGTAGAACACTCGATTGACAAAGCCTGTGTCACTGAGGTTAGGGATATAATCAAGAACTTGAAAAACAATAAAGCTTCCGGGGTGGGCTGTATTAACGCTGAAATGCTAAAACACGATGGCGAGTGCATACTAATAAATCTATGCATCGAAGTAGGAGAAGTCCCAGGTGATTGGAAAAAAGCGATTATCGTGCCAATATACAAAAGTAAGAAAGATAAAATCGACTGCAATAAGGACAGAGGTTTCAGCTTATTAAGTACCGTAAGTAAAATATACTTAAAGATACTTATTCGTAGGGTAATGAAAATAACAGAAGAAAATATTTGGAAAGTCCAAAGAGGGTTTATTCCAGGAAGTTTATGTACGGGTGGCAAAGCGAGTGTAAGGGTAAATGGGAAATTGAGTAAATGGTTCGATATTATACAAGGCGTTAGACAAGGATGCATTATGTTTTTATGGATATTTATATTATTTATAGACAAGTGTTTAAAAAAAGCCCTTTTCGATGAAGAAGGTGTGGACCTCGAAACGATAAGGGTACGTGGGTTAGCGTTCGAAGATAATAAGGTTGTCATGGCAAAATCTATCAAAGACTTGCGACGAATGTTGAATAAATTGAATGCAAGCATGAAAAGCATTGGACTCAAAATTACCGTAAATAAAATAAAAACCATGGTGTTTGAAGGAAAGAGTGAGAAAGCAATATGCAACATTGTATTAAATGATGAGGGAATTGAACAAGTTGATAAATTATCGAAGTATCGAAAATAGATTAGGAGTTAGCTAGACGCAAAAAGGAAGGTAAGAAGGTTATTGGTAAAGCAAGCCTTCTTATCAGAAGTAAAAATATATCAAATAAGCCTAAAATGGCAATAACTAATTCTGTATTTGTATCAACTGTATAACACGGCAGCGAGATATTAACGCGATTGATATGAGATTCTTGCGCATAATATGCGGGAAAACTCTGATGATCAAAGTGAGTAACGAGATAATAGTTAAAGAATGTGTTGCGAAAGAGACGCTAGTTGACACATGGAAAACAATCGGTTAAGATGGTTGAGGCATGTTGAGAGAACGAAGGATAAACGACTAACGAAACAAGTATATCAGGGTAAAGTAAATGGCAGCGTGCCTGGAGTCAGACCGCGGAAAAATGGTTATAATGTGTGAATGAGACCCTAGTTAGAAGGGACATAAAAGGCAATAGAAACACGAGAGCCTGCATGAGAAAATGCAGGGACGTTGAAGAAGCTAGACAAGTATGCCAGGACATAAAAGTATGTCGGAAAATAGTTAATAAAAAGAGTGTCAGTAGAGTGAATGACGCTTGAAACAAAAGACCTTGGATACCTGGGTCGGAAAAGTGTTGTTGAATGAACGTTTTATTAAAATAAATAACCCGAGAATTCTAGATCAATCTAAAAATTCAATAACCCTTTCCTCACACTACTCCCTTCCCCACCGAGTGAGTCTCGCCTACCCCGAAAGGAAAGCGGCTTAATTATGTAATAATAATAAAGGATATTTGAAAAGATTATAAGGAATTTCTAATAGATTTCAAATATCTTAATATATTTTCAATGACTTAAAAGGCTTCAGAAAATTTTGAAAGATTTGAAAGAATTCTACAAATGCCAGGGTAGTTTTAGAAATTCCAAGGAATGTTTTAAAGCAGTACATTACTTCAAGGAGTTTAAAAAAAATATTAAGGATTTAAAACATTTTAGGATATTTTTAATCATTCAAAGAAGTTTTCAAGTGGTTTACAAACTTACGATTCTTTTAATAATATTTTAATTTAATTTAATCTTTTTAATATCCTCTTCAACAAAATTGATAAATCATATTTAAATATGCGATACTTTAACAATTTCAATAGCTGAAAAAACGATGAGATTTTTTTCTTGACTTCAAAATCAAAGCATAGTTTCAAAACTGTAAAATTTAAGTAGCCTGATTTTCAAACAATTTTATACAATATTATAAAAGTATATTTATGGAATGCGGTCCAGCTATAATATGTTACATCTGTTTACGAAGGGTTCTCTAAAGACTGTAAACTTTTGTCACTATTTTAGGGAATCTGTATACAAATATTCATGCAATCAAAAAGTAACTTTTAATTGTAGGATTACCTATAAAATCACGGTGACGGGTTATTCATATAAAATATAAACAATACACTTAACTTTCGTATATGTTGAAGCAGTTAAGAATATTTGTGAAAATAAAAATAAAATTATCAAGGCAAAATGGGAGACAAATATTTATATTGTGCTACTGAATGACCTCTCATAAATTCATAACCGAAAGTGTTACATATATATCTGAAGAATGTAGTTATTACGTAAAACCATTGTGAATTGAAAGAAACTCGATGATTGCGTGCGCATTCATTAACTAAAAAGAGGGGATGTCCGTGTCTGATAAATGGAGAGACCAACTCGATACTAGAATCCATAGACTAAGATTATTCTGCGCTCGATATCGGTCACGACAGGTGGTTTTACCAGGACCTTACGTTTAGAAGATTATCTCCAAGAAGTCGTATGCAATTACAGTCCTGTGACTGCATTCCTATGTCAAACACTATGCTAACCTTCCTGACATTTCCGACTATCTTTCCATGACCATGACGTCTTGCCACAGAACTTCCTACTCTGCAAAATACATGACGCGTTCCTTGATTCAATTATATTGATTTTTAGTTCGTATTGCGCTATCTCCGCATGTGAGAATCCGCGCACTGCGGCTCTATCGAGGTAAGAGTCATAATCGCCTTTTTCCCCTTGAGTTGAGAAACTCTGTGGGCCAGCATTTCTAGGAATCAAATACTAACCTTAGCCCGGTGTATTTATCGGTATTATAATCGGTAGAAGTTGTATACTGGAGGACGCAAAGTGGGGAAAAAACACTTTTTGGGTGAAAAATTCGCCGTACCCTCAAATCGTAACGAATCAGAGCTTTTTTTATACTCATAAAGAATCACACTTTAACTTGAAATGCTTCTTCTAAGAACCATCTAATCGGTAGTATAAAGCATCTAAAGATCTCATTTCCACGTATCAGGACCTCATGCACCGTTAGTAGCAGCTTGTACCAAGAATACAGTTTCAAGGAAAGCTTAACTGTATCTAAAGCATATGTTTTCAATTTGTCAAAGTTGATTATTGTACCGCAAGAGAGGACTTACAGAATTTGATGGCAGCTATTGATAAGATTTGGATCCCGGTCACTAATTTTCGCTACAACATGAGCGTGTACAAAAGAAAGAACTTTCTGTAATAGGATTGTATAATATTCATACGTTTTTTATTACTTCATCACTTTCTTTAATAAATCGATACTTTATGGACTGACAAAAATTAACTGAGGATAAAGTTTCATTTTGCCAGGCCACAGAATCTGTAGCGGCTAACTGAAGTGGAACCATAGAAGTGGAAAATACAGCTTGATCAGCAAACTGTTTTTCATTATCGTGGAATCCATCTCTTTGATTAATCACATCTCCACTTTCATCATCATCATCATCATCATCATCATCATCATCATCACCATGGCCATCCCATGTGGGATTGCTGGTCCTAAATCGAGCGCCTCGCCAAGTTGCGGATAGGAGAAAGCCTCCCAGATATTGGGTGGTACCGGAGAAATGAAATATACGGGCGGACAACAATCAGCTACGCGAAGGAACTTCGAATGGAACCAATTATGCGCGTGTATTTGAAAAACAGCATACCCCAAGGGAGTAGAAGTCTCCTAACTGATTCCGATCGGGTTCCAGCCCCGGTGGCCAGTATCGGTCCCATGGATTTGAGGGGGAGGGGGCAAACGTACTTGGACAGGAGCGTCTGTGAGGAGCTTGGTGGTCTTTGGACGTTACAGAAGAGCGGGAACGGCGTGACCGGTCCCTGCTCCAAACTTGTTGGGAGAGCTTTGAGTCGGTGACTAACGCTATGCACGAAAATATAAAGAAGTTGCAGAGAGTTATTGTAGAGCTCAAGAGTATGTGGTTTTCAGTGCAGAAGGGAATCGGAGAAGCGGTTAAAGTGCTGTTCGATATGGAGATTGACATGCAGAACGTGAGGACTAACTCTAGATTCCTCCAAAACTGCTACCAGGGCAAAATTGTCGAAAGAGTGCAGGAGGTTAGAAAAGGGCACGGCGCGAAGTTATGACATGCAAAGAGGTTAAAGCCACAGAAGAAGCCGGGAGAACACTCGCTCCTACACTCGGAAAGAGGCCGAGAGATTTTTGAGCCTCCCTGATTCTTCTACGCCAAAGCCCAGGATGAAAAGGTAAAACTCGACACCCTTGCTCGAGCATACAGCGAATAGCAGAGCAATGTTCTCCGCTGCAGTCAGAACAGCTCTTGGCGAAAAGGTTTGTGTTCGGGAGCTAGTCCCTCGCGCTGAGGTCGAGGTACTGAACATCGACACATTCGCAGATAAAGAAGAGGTCGAGGTGGCCATTAGAAAACACTTCGGTGAGCATCACGCAGGAGATATTAGAATCAGTCTCACAAAAAGGTCTTCGGAGGAACTCTGACGACCTTTGTTGAGCCGATCGAGAAAATGGCGTCGACATTGGGAAGAGCAGGACACCTCAAGGTGAAGTGAATGTCCTGTCGCTTAGGCTAGAAAATTGAGGCCATTGAGTGCTATCGCTGCCTCGGCTTTGACATAGGGCAGCGAGCTGCAAGGGTCCTGATAGGACTAAAGGATGCTGGAGGTGCGGCAAAGAAAGTCGCAAGTCTGCGGATGGCTCCAGCACTCTCCACTGCTTCTTCTGTGCCACACAAAGTGAGAGATCCCGGAAAAATCATCTGCTGGAGTCAATAAAATGCTTGTCGTTCAGAGAGGCGTATCGAACAACAAAAAATCCCCCTTCTATTTTCTCGGAACTTCATGATATTTCCATATGTGCCCGTCCGCGAAGGAAGGGACCTAATGCGTGAAAGTTGAATTTTACAGAACGAGCGATTGTACCAGAGTCCGCAAGCCAGCAGTTGAGTAGTTCGGATGCATATACAAAAAGCACCCCCTCCACTTACCACTACACCTTCAGTTGCCGTATCCGTAGGTTTCGCTCGAAACGATTCACTTCGGCTTTAATCAGTATTGGTGAGTGCTGGCGATGGTTTTCGCAGACATCTCGTTTCTTCTCAGCTTATGCTTATTATGCCTGTGCATGTAGCTTCATAACAAGAAAAGTAATTAACTTAAAAAATTCTGATTATTGGAAATGAAAGAGTAACTTAGAAACTATTGATCACGGTAACAAAATAAAAATAGATTTTTTCCGCATTAGGTCCCTCTCTTCGTGGTCGTTCACATATCCAGATTTCTACGCTTTAATTCAGCACTGATTTATCTTTAAATTAAGCATTTTTCTTTTTTCTAAATTAAACATTCTATTTTTAAGAACGTTTTTTGTCTCTGATGAAAAATGGTCAAAATGTTGTTTATGTTGTTTTGAATAGCCAATCATAAAATATCCAGATTTGGGGAAAATCTTTTTCTTTCTGCCAGTTTTCCATGTATGGAATATTCAAGCCTCTTCTGAGATCATTCTATTTTTAAAAGAAACTCATACCGTCAGATTTAGTGTGTACATAATTCGTCTAAAATTGAGTATTTGCTATACTAACAATCATATTTTATAAACACTTGATTCTGTCAACTAAAACGCAGTTATGAAACATTGAAACCTTGGGAATCGCAGTTACCCAGTATCCGTATTAACGATTGTATTTCTGAAAAATCGTTTGTTTCTCCCTTTAAAGTTTTAAGAAAGGGATTTCTATGTAGATGTCTACAAAGAAGATGAGGTATTTTTTTAGTGTTCTCATTCTGATCTTCATACTTTTCTTCAATGAAATTGGTAAGCATAATAATTATTATTATTTCAATACATAACGAAAGAAGTGTATCCGTAAAAAGCTCATAAACCAATATGCGGACCAATATGATAATTTCAGAATGCTCTACTTTAAATATATATTAGTCTCTGAAAATAAAACATATAAAATATGTAAAAAACATATGACTTTCTTTGATCCTTTCTGTGCACAATAGAAAATTTTAGAGTCAGAAATAATCATTTGTTGTTAAGTTCATAAACCAATAATAGTGAGGTATCATCTCCGAACTATCTCCGTACGCAGATAATTCTGGAAGAAGCTTAAACCTTCTGCCTTCTGGAAACAGGATATATAGTGTAAATAAGAAAAAACTTGAGAATCAATCTTCAAAAAATTATTTTCTTCTTCAGAAAATACGAGAATTTAGTTCAATACAAAAAATATATACATAGACTAATAAATGCAGGGACTAACATTTAACTCGTCAGGAAATAATTGCTAATAAACTAAAAAAATCGAAATTCTTTAGTAGTATAAGCAAAACCTTCATCTGCAAGATGTTTAAAAATCAAGGTATCTACATTTTCTGAACAGATCGTAGTTCTAGAATACGAGAAAAAATTAGCGAAATTTAATTTATTTTGCGTGTTTATGCACTCTCGGTATATGCTTAGAAGCTGGTGAGTCATCAGTCTTCCTGGCTTCGCATTATCCTTCATATAAAAATACTTAACCTCCACTTTTATAAATCATGATAGCATAGGGTGATGTTTTAATTTCAAATTAAAATTTACGGAAGTAAAAAAGTAGATTCCTAATTTTATCGGTCATCGATAATTATATCTAATTACGCATCTCAACTAATACTTTCAATAATAACTCCAACCATCCAGATCTGTTTAATACATTAGATATGCAGCAATTGAGGAAGATAAATAATGATATTTACCTAATTATCCATCTGCTTAATACGTAAAATGTTTTTTAATATTTTTAGACATTTATCTATTTGAGGCATTAAGTTGTTATGATTGACGTTATCAATAAATGACGCAAAATGTATTTTACTAATTTTTCTACATTTCTTATCGAGTCATACGTGATCTACTCCATCATTAAATTCGCGTTCCGTTTCAGTCGATATTAGCAACGATACTAATTTCTACTAGACAAATATCAAAATAGTATCAGTTTGCGGTGCTATCGCAGTACCACATTGTAATATGTTATAAAAATTTAATATTATCTATAATCTAAATAATAAAAGTTTATTTATATTTGAAATACCCCTA
>JAAAKG020149248.1:0-10086 GCA_010014905.2 Druon quercuslanigerum
GATTTCACAAAAGATTTAAATTATGACAATTATTTTCCGAATTATTTAAATAATTTCACAAATAATACCAGACATTTAATATATATAAATTTGTATTCTTTGTTTCAGGTAAGTTTGAATGAGATGTACTTTTATTACACCTTTTGATATGAGTATCACGGTAAGTCCTTTTTATTAAAGTGCAAAAAAGTATTTAATTATTCGGAATCTAATATTCGATTGATGTTCTACTATAAATGTGATTGGAACTTTCTATATTCAATTTGAAAGATTCAGCTAATCCATTTTTACGGAGATCCATTTGAACGTATTAATAATTTCATGAACTTAATTGATAAGAACAGAATTTTAAGTTTCAATATAATCTTATAATCTTTGTTTTTCTAGTTTTATACTCTTACTTTCCAATTTCATTATGTTTTAAACTCTGAGTGCTTTCGTTTTAATTTAAAGATCTTTCCTTGTTTTAAAACATTTATTCTTATTCTATTTGGATTGTTAAAATTTTTAAATGAATTGTATATTTATAGTACACATTGCAAAAGGATTTTTGAAAGGCAAATGTCAAAGTTTTTAATTTTTAACTCTTAGACTTAGATGGACCTGTACATTTTTCAAAATTTTGTATATTTTTTTCCCCGCTGTAAATCATCTCATTCACTATTTCGTACACCGTACATATGTATTGTATTAAACTATAAGCAAAATTGGGCAAAATTTAAGAAATCACTGTCTGAATCTCAGAAGTGAGTTTAAAATTTAGGCAAATTTGACCTTAAATTAATTAAATTTTCCTAAATACTGACAAATATTACTAAAATAAATTCCAGCAACAAGCAAAATTAATTGTCTTAGAAGATTAGTAGATGCAAGGACAAAAGTTTCATTTTAAGAAAGAGGGTCTTCTTTTAAGAAGAATAGGTCTTGTTTTAATTGAGAAAAAAATCGTAACAGTTCAACATTTTTCACCTTCCTGAATTATATAAAATGATACCCTTATCAGATTTTAATCTTGTGTATTTTAGAATATTAAAAAAATCAAGCTTAACTGAAATAGTGTTTATATTAACGAAGTACAGTATTTCATTGTTAAAAACATGTTTTTTTATTTCGGTAATAATGTGAAGAACATTCTTAAGATTTTTGAGCTTCATAGAAGAGAAAAGTATAGTTTTATCGAATGTGCCTGAAGTTCTGAAAGTTCAAATGAACGAAATATTTTTTCCCGATTCTATTTTATGAAGCACATAATTTTCTCAAATACACAAGATAAAATTCTGGTAAAGGCATAATTTTATATATGTCAGAAAGTAGATTTTTCCATCTCAAAATAACTGAGGAGCTAAACATGGATAACGTAACCGCGGATAAGATAAACTGGATGTGCAAACACTATTAGGCTGAACTTAATCGAGGCCATAAGCGGTGAGATATTATTTTGAAGCAAAAGAATATTTTTCTACACGATTTCATTTTCTATTTACCTTTAAGTATTGCTTGTAGTCAACAGAGTGTCTTATATTAATTTAAAAAAAAGAGAGAAAAAACCCTACTTTCCTGCATCATTTTTCATGGAATGTCTGGAGTTGACTTTTAGTGAAAGTGTTCACATTATTGTTTATTGAGACGACTTGCGTGGTAAGATAAGAGTGTCATCCATCACTTATACACCGATATATTAGATTATATTTATTCCTGTGTGTGCGTATTACTGATACATATATATAACATTAACGTGGAGTGCAAGGCCTTAGCATTGACTCAAAACTGCAAAGAGTAAATTGCAAGTGCGCTCGTTCACTCGTGCAGAATCATATATATACCTGATAAATGTGGGTAGGTTGTTATACGTTTATCTATAATGCATATATGGATATTGGATATGGTTTTTGTATTTGTGTCATGTGTACGTACACGCCATGTATATTGCATAGTCCTACAGCTGCCGTGCTACCGCGGCACGGTCGTGCATCACTGTGCTCTATCATTATGATTTACGAGCAAGGTGCATGGCTCCTCGCGGTCAATAATATTTAACGTCTTTAAGAAGCATCGATTTGCGGCTGACTTCTGCCGCGCTTCTTCGCACTCCAGTTCTCTCATTTTCTTTACCAAGTAGAACTAGCGATCTGTATTTGGAAAGGCCCTGCTAGTTTTCCCTATTTTGCATCGGGAAAAATAGAAAGGGCCAGACTTTTGTAACTCTGTTTTAGCCGGGCTCTTTCTAAAACTTCTAACGAGGTCCTAACGTGAATACTCTTCCACCGCCCATCTAGACATTTATGTGTTTCCCAGGACGTTCAGCACTCAGATGTGATATAAATACAGTAAAGCCCGGAGTTAGTGCCGGTTTTGGGACTGACAATGGACCTATAGCAGGGGTCTCCGAACTATTTTTTTCTCTTCTGTCTTTCTGTTTTGTCACGCCTGTGCACACACCGCTTATTCCCCCACATATCCAATCACACATCCCTGCGGCGCGGTGTCAATTCTCGGAAGAACTGACTCCGGGGGCACTATGTTTCGGGTTCACTGTATGTGTAAAAAACATTGAAGAACATGAAAATAAGTGAGAATATTTAAATTCATGCCAAAGTTTGATGCATAATGTGTGTGTGTTTTTTTTTACATAATTTGTGTTTAGCGTGTTTTCCGGGTTCAACACTCAGCTGTAATAATAAAAGTCGTAATATCTCGTAAACTATGATCGACCCTGTTTTGTTGAACATCCGTCTTTTTGATACAAAAAATTGGTCTTTTTAATTAAAACTTTATCTCTTTTGGTAGAAAAGTCGTCTTTTTATTTAAAATGTGATTCCTTTCATTTAAAAAGTCTACTGTGTAATTTTAGTTTCCGAATTTCTCTCTTGGATGATAACTATACTTTTTGATGGAAAATTCATGTACTTTTTTAGTCGCTTTTGTTGTTGTTTAAAATTCATCTTTGTTGAATCTTCGTTTTTTTTTTATCAAACATTCGTCCTTTCGGATTGTAAGTTCATCTTTTCGTAGAAAAGTAATCTGTTTTGGTGGATAATTCATTTTTTATGGTTGAAAGATCATTATTTTTTATTTAAAAGTCTAGTAATACACACCAGAACCGCGTTTTAGTCATCCGCGGTTTAGTCATTCCTAGAGCTGCTGGCCCTCGCTGACTCAGGCGGCCCTTATTGTTTATTTTTCGATTCCCCGATTTAGTCTCAAGGCTATTTGCAGGCACCCTCCGACAGTGGAACTAAACCGAGAGTTGGGTGTAATGTTGGTCTAGATTCTAGAATTCATCTCTTTTGTTTTGAAAATTCAACTATTTTCTCAGACACACATCTTTTTTGGTTAAAAGTTAATTCTTTTATTGAAAAATAAACCTTCGTCTGCCTTGTTAACTATCAGCTAATTTCGTAATTCTTCTGAAACTAACAACGAATGTGTTTTGAATATTGACCGTGCGTAATGTGATTATGGTTTTCTCTTGCCGATCTGGTATGAAGTGAAAACCTTTCCAATTTTCATGTCAATAACATTCCCCTCTCACTCTTGACGTTAATAATTCATTTTATGGCCGATTGTATGTGAAAATCACTTGAAAGCATAAATATGAACAAAAGCATAAAGCTTCAAACTAAAGTTGATAGTTCATAATTACAATTTTTTTAACTTATTTGATTTTTAAGTTCATTAATACTAAAGGAATTTTTGTTAAAAGGCCATTTGAAATACAGTGAAAGTTTTCTGACTTATAATATCATAAAAATTTAAACGCAGCCAAAATGTAATCAATAATTTCATATCTTTAATAAAAGAGGATCTGCGGATAAATCAAAATGGATCGCTGTTGTAATACTGGAGAGTTGTGTATTTTCCAGTCTTGATTGCCACTCCATGCAACGACAGTTATTGATATTTCCATTTGGAAATGCGAGGAACAGGGGAGTTATCGGCTTAGTACCATTCGCATATTACTTCTATAATGAACGTATAACCATGCGAAATATGAATTTTTCGAAATTAGACGCTGATTGATCTCTTTCAAAATTTACACGGTGAATAACTTTTAGTTGTTTGCCAAACTTTCGAAGAGAAAATAAAACTAATACTAATCGGCCATGTATATCTCTAAGCGTAAGACTGGTATTACTGCCAGGGTGGCGGGGTTGACGTAGGATTTCACTTTTAATTCAAAATTCAAATATTCTATTTTGAATTCAGAATACATCTCTTTTTTTAAAGTCTACTATTTTGTAGAAAATTTGATCATTTTGTTGAAAATTCATTTTTTTTGTAGTTGAAAATTAATATTCTCGTCTTAAAGTTTAACTAATCTATTTTTCACCAAAAATTGATTGTTTTTAGTTGAAAATTTAACAATTAAATGTTTCATTAAGTAAAAATTTAACTCCCATTATTGAAGTTGAACTGCTTCGTTAAAAATGAATGTTTATAATTGGAGACCCACTTTTTTAATTACAAATTTAATTATTTTGTTAAAAAATCGTTTTTTTTTGCTGAATATCAATTTTTATCTGCAAATTGAACTATTGCAAAGTGCAATATATTTTGACTTGAGATCTTAAGCGTTTCATATTGTATTCAGTATGGTACCTATAAGTTAATTTTATTTAAAAGAATTTTGTTCTCCTTTTCGTAAAAAACCCCCCTATTTCCCATTTTTTGAGAGTAATTTAAGTCCGTGAGGGAGGGGGGGGGTTGTATATGCGACTACAATCTGGTAGGTTCAAGCTTTGTTGCAATGATCTGTGACGAAGAAGTGGGGGGTGTGGCAAAATTGTATAAAATAGCTGGACGTGGTTTTTTAATGACCCCTGATGATAAGGGAAGGGGTGGTAAAAGTGTTTAAAATAGCCGAACGTAGTTTTTAAAAGACCTTCATGATAGACAGTTCGGATCTACAATACGTGGAGCTCTTACGATAGACTATAGTGATGTCATGCATACTTGCGTCCCGGCTTTATTTTTTTTCAGTACAATTTTATTCATTGAATCATTTATCTTTTATTAATCATATTTAATCATTAATTTTGTGGCGTTCTAAAGATTCATGAGATCATAAATGTGAAATCAGCTGCATGCGGGAAATGAGCAATTGTGAGAAAATTCATTTCATTCATGAGTAAGATTAGGAGGGCCTCATTAGTGTTCGTGGAGGTCCAAGCTTCGAGGCTTTCCAGAGGTCCTTCAACCAGCCCTCTTCTTTTGAGGACCTGTTCTGCCAATGCAACAAGGTTTCACTAGGGTGGGGGTTCCAACTACTCTGGCGGCAGCTGCGCCGCGCCGCGCCATCACCTGCCTGGCAGCTGGTTGCTTGCGGCCTATGGTTGTCGAATCCGAGTTGAAATTAAGGGACGACTCGTAAGACGAGATAGCAAAAAAAAGGATGGAAAAGAGATAAGCGTAACTACGGGTATTAAAGCCACGCGCCCGCACGAGTCCTCTTTCTGCTCAACTGGTTTAATGGGCATTGGGCCAACTGAGGATAATTAAACTTTCTACCGTCAATCGAATTCGAATGTGTGGAAATTTGGTTAAAAAAATGTTTTCCTGCGGAATACCAAAACTATATTCATCATTGAAACGGACCTGGTAATCATCAGATATAGGGTAACGACCCCAATAGTATACTACCTATCTATAGTGTGCCGTCTCATTCACAATACGTTTTTCAGTCAATAATATTTATTAATGTTTTTTAAATAAGTCTTCATCAAAGACAAAAGATTCGATAAAATAATTATAATACAAACTTAATTAATAATTAATCAAATTACTTTTTATGGGCGGGTTCACTTTACACCTCTCGGTTCAGTTAGTGTCGGGGTTAGCCTCGGAATGACCTTGGGACTAAATCGGGGGAATCGAAACGTGAATAGTCAGGGCCGTCTGAAGCGTTTCCAATCGGGGTGCATAATATTATGCAACGTGCTGGACTGAGTACTCGCGTACTGTGACCCTGAGAAAATAATAATTTCAACACTTCATTAAAAAATTTTAATTTTTAAAGCCTTCCGCACTCAAATACACATCGTTTAATTATAAATAGTTTAATTTTCTAAAATTTATATTTATGATAGCCATAAATTCATTAATTGGAAGCTCTAATTACGAATGTCTGAAGTTGAAACTTTTTCATATGTTTACTCTTTTAGCGTTTTAATCCAATTATATGAGATGAAAAAATTACATTTGGGAAATGGATCGTGATTGAATATTTAAGCCGAAACGTGCTTCTTAGAGCACGTTATTTTTTTAGTTTTGTTACTCAGTGGGAGCTAGGGGCATAATAACAAAGTCCTCCCCTTATCGGGGGTTAAACTGTACTCAATGGCCGATTTTTTCCATTCAACGATCGAAACTGTGAGGGGATAAATTCTGCTGCCTGTTATTTCATTGCAGATTGGGGAGGCGAGAGCAGAAAGCGAGGCAGAAAGGGACTTTTTCGCCACCACAATATTTATGTAATCAATTTTGTTGTCTGCGACCCATCGATTTGAAGACCTAAATCATAAAAATGGTCAACGGCAGAAAAATTGCACTTTTTTAACAACCGCTGCTGCATTGCAAAAATGATTAGCAGGAACTGCACAACATTTTATTATATAATATTTTGTTTATATCAAAAAAATTTTGATTAATTTTGAATCAATCAAAATTTAGTTTGTACAAGAAAAACTCGTTTTTGATTAAAATTACAAAAATTTTCTATACCAATCTTTTTTTTTTTGCTTCTATGGCGAACAAATCTTTTTGTTATCCCGAAAAGTCCTTTTGAGTAAAGAAATATGTTGTTCGATGCACCAAGAAAACGTTTTTTTTTTATTTAACAAAATGGTTTTCTTAGTGTGAAATTTTCTACAGAGTAATGAGAGCAATCGTTGAGTTAACAAATTTTTAAGTTTATGAACATGTTCCAGCATGAAATTATATTTGAATGGTGTAATTATAGAGGCCTTCAAGTCCAAATTGTTTAATTTTGAAGGCTTTCATATGAACATATTAACTTGAATGTTTTTTCATTTTAATTAATCGATCCGTTTTTACTTTTTAATGTATTTGATTCACTTTTTTTTATATATTTCATTTTCGTTGTAAATTTATTGCCTGTGACCATTCTTAAAATAAAAATAAAACAATTCTTAGAATCCACTTACAGTCTGAGAAAAGTTTTGTTGGTTTCAGCATGGAAGTTGGTTATTATATGGATAACAAAATATTTATTAATTTCGTATGAATAGTTCAGTTTTTAATGTAAAAATATTTTCAATATTTTACTATGCAAATTCAGGAGCATCCTCCTTAAATGTGTCATTTTGAAGCTGAATTTTGAATGCTTTTATTTAAAAATTCTTAATTTCTGAATGCGGATTGCTAACCGCGAAATGACTACGATTTTTCGAGATTAGAATGGATATCTACTTGTTGACTTTACAAAATTTTCTTAAAATTTTTTTAAGAAATGTGTAAGAAGGAAATAGTCTTATACAGGGAGCTGTCAGTACATTGACTCATATTATATGGAGATTTTGGCAATTTTAATATCGTATTAAAATTTACAGTTTCTCTACGAACGGGTTTACCACGAGTGCACATTGAGATCCGAACTTATCAACCTCCCGTCGATTTTGAACAACGTAATGGTAATTTTTGAGATACTTGGGCTCCTTAGCAGTCAATTAATATTCTCATTTCTCGAGCTCGAAGTAAGCGAGTAAAGTTGTTCAGTGCTTGTAGGCGTAATAAACATAAATAAACATAAATAAACATAAATAAACGAATCATGATCACTATACTAAGAGTAAATGTGTAGAAACGAGTCCTTTTCGTCCGTAGCAATATCTCGAAAGAGTCTCGCTCCACATATGCGTGCGCCTTCACCCTACTAAACTGGATATTTAAGCTGGCCACCGAGTGCAGCTTCAGCCCGTATATGTTTATAGAATTAGAATCTTAACTTTTTGTGGGAAAGGACTTGTTCCTGTATATATGAAAAAATTAGCCCCTTAGACCCTACTTGTCCACACTGAGAAAAATAAGTGCGGTAACATAATAATTCCTTGAAACAGTTTTTGTTTCTTTTACAAAAATTTAGTTGTGACCACAAAAAATTTTGTTGAATACTAAAAAAATATTTGGTGTAACAAAACAAATTATTTGTCTTAAACAGCTATTTTTGTACTGTTTGTTACGTCTACCAAAGAATTTGGTTGTTGGTATCAAACATACGACCATTTTAAAAATTTAGAACATTCTTTCACATTTAAAGTTTGAATTTTGAAGAGTTTTTGTATTTTTTCGAATTTTTATATATTTGTAATATATTCAAGTGATTGAAATTGTCATAAATTGGAATTTCGAGTTTTATCACATGTTTCAAATGGAGTGCCTATATGATTGTTTAGTATTAAAATGGACGAAATGCACGAAAACGGTATTTCCGGCGCGACACCCTCTCTACTATATGTTTCTGTCGCACCCTCGAGTTTTGACTTGGTACGTTTAGTCTATAGTTTCGCAGCTGCCAATTTCCTTTAGAAATAGTAACGAACTCCATAGTTTACCAAAGAGAACATGATTAATATTTGGACGATATTGTCAAATCGATTTTTCACAAATTGCGCTTGCATCAATTATATGCCATATGTTTTTAAGCACTGCACATCTGAAAATATAATCGAGGTACTTAAGTGATTATTTAAAAACTAACGTTTAAGTAGAATAAACATTTAAAACTTTAATAAATAATTTAAATAAAATACATAATTCTATTATCACAATTTAACCAACGGAAAACGGGTTAAAAATGAAATAAAAGAAAATCAATTTGGAAGATCTGAGATTCGGTGCCATTTTTTTTCTATATATATATATTCTGAACTAGTGTTCTTTGCTTGAGAGAAATGGGTGGACATTCTCGACCGATTCCATTGTCAAGTGAAATGGCTGAGGGTTCTATTTCGAAATTGTCATACATTGATATCCATATCCATGAATCCTCTCTTGAAATTGTTCGAGAAAAATTGGATTTAAAATCAAATGTTAAAATTTAATTCGCTCATAAAACGCATGAAGCATTATTGTAATCTGAAAGATGTTTTTTGCATGAACTGTTAAAAATGTTTGCAATTTTAATATACATTTGTATATTAAATTTAAAACCTCATTTCACGAAATCGCCATTAAGAGACTATATATTAAATTTCAAATACTGCATATTGTTCATTTATTAGAAAAGACAGATATTTGCAATTCACACAAATTAAAAACAATTTTGGCAGTAATTTGAAAATAAAAATAATAAAACTTAATTTTTTTTTTCCTAGATTAACATAAATGAAGCAGGTTTTTAAGTGGAAAAGTTCAAATAAGAAAATAATTAAGAAACCTAACCCCCAAACACCTGTACTTACGTTAAAATTGTAACATTCACAGTTAATTTTAGAAAAAAAATTCCACCCGTTGGTTGCACTTTAATTATAAGAAAGTATTTATTCGAAGAATTTATGGTTATTACTTTACTTTTTAATATTTGACAAGATATAAAGGCATCAAAAAACTTGGTGTTTTCACGCTCTCTGTCTTGCCGACTTTAATATACATGTATATTAATTTTGCCACATGATGGTATATTAAATTTCCATCAGATGTTTTCAACAGTGTGATAAAGAACCCAATTAATGGACTTTCAAAGTTCTGTTCATGTTAAAAAAGATATATCAATTTTTTTAATCAAATAAAGTAATTAACTGTTGGAACATGTTCCGCATAATATAAATTTTATGTTTAAATGAATGATTTATCTGTCATCCTGCTTTTTATTTTAACAATTCCAAAAAGCAAGAGATATTTGCAATTAATTCAGAAACAGACACGTGACTCTTCATTTGATGTACATGTATATGCATAAAACGGAATGAAACTCGTTATTTTCACACGCATCATAAAACTCCGATACGTAGCACATATTTTTCGTCACCAACTTAACTTTCCTACACGGAGGGAAAAATACTGCTGCAGTCAACGCGCGCGCATCTGTGGCCAATCAGCCAGCGAAAACTTTCGCTAGTTGATCGGCAG